>JAQGBU010000074.1:0-75348 GCA_034698605.1 Isotoma decorata
ATTTGCGTTGCGTTGCGAATGCGTTGCGACCTTTTTCGCTACCAAATTATACGCCGCAACGGAAATGTGCAAGTGTGCCTAGAACCCATTGAACCCAATTCAGTACGCAACTTAGAAAAAAGCTTAGATAATTACTCAAAAATCCGTTTCATAATATCCAATTAGAGTAGGTAGTTATATCAGATGGACCCCTGGCCCTAATTGGTGACTGGAAGAAAGTGTCAAAGCTTGTAGTATGAGCTTGCTGGCTCTTTTTCTTTTTCTCACAAAAGATCCTCCAAACAAAAAACCAACGGTTTGAAATCGTATCTAGATTTTACTTTATTCAGAACATAGCATCAGATCAGAAACATTCGACAGTTATTATTACTATTACAGAATTGATCGTAACTGTCACTGCATTTTTTTTACTAAAACAAAAATATATATTTGTCCTTGCTTTTATTTGTTCACAATTTTCCGAGCAGTGAACAATTAAGAGCTGAGGTCAGAGTCATTACAAAACGATTTTTTCATTTTTAGATCCCGATGCCACCATTGCCGATTGAAATCGTGAAAAGAGTGACGGACAGAATAGAGCGAAAAATTCAAAAACAAAAGAGAAATAAACCGAAGCCTTTCAATATTCTTCACCAGGCAGATGACAAGTATGACTTTTCAGCAAGACCGGACTCCCAAATAGCCATGTTGTCATCCAAAGAAAAGAAGCATCGCAAACCGAAACCTCCGTCTCCTCCTAAAGAACCATCCATGTTGGACGCATTCGAGGATCGAAAAAAGTTTTTTGAGCTCGATGATTACGTTCATGAAGATGATAGCAAACCTAATACAACTCCGTTCAAATATACTTCCCAGCGTCTGAAGACAGTTAACGCGATCAGTCGGATAATGCCACCTGCACTAGAACCGTTTGTAACAAGAATCGCAAACAAAAGGAAAAGTAAATACGACTATGTGGAGGCAAAGGTCAATTCTACTCGTGGAAGCAAGCGTAACTTGCCTTCAGGATATAAGCGGATGGCTCCGCCAGATACTAACGTGTTGTTTCAAACAGCCATAGTGAAAGGTAGACCTGCTGCAAAATCCATTGCAGAATTTTTCAACCCAACGGTCTATATACATCATGATCCGCCACCAACAAAAGTTCCAAGCAAAACAACACAGACACCAATTATGCGAAAAGGAAAGTTTATTCATGAAGTTGAACCGGAAAAGAAACACGTCGAGTTTGCTTTCACTGAAAGTCAAATTAAGCATGCAGTCGAAGAAAAGATAAGCGAAATATTGCTGGAACCTGTACCACCGAAGAAAACGGTATTTGTACCATTCCCTCTTATTAGATCTCAAAAGTCGCACAATATCGGGCAACGTCGTAGTACCGACGAGTATTACCTTCCAGTTCCAGCTGTTATGGTTCCAAAGGGCCCACAAGTACCCCTCAAGTCACAGCAAGAACGCAGAACAGTTCCAGCCCCAATGAAATTTCGTCCGAGTGTTCGTCTTGAGCCAGCTACACCAAAAACCACTGTCGTAAAAAATCCAGCACCAAAAGTGTCTGTAAAATCCGTAAAAGCTCCACCCCCACCCTCGTTTTACATGGAAACTAAAACCATCAAAGGAGCAACGAAAGTAGATCTGTACAACTTACCTAAATTTCCACGATTTCCTTCTAGGAACGCTCTTGGTTTTGCACAACGTCCGGAAGAGGCTATTAGGAATGTACTTCCCCGGAAACCTATGATCTATCATCAACGACCACTTAAAGTAGAAGGTCCTGTGGGTAATCTTGCATTTGCTCTTGACTATAGGCATCCACAACTTGGTAAATCAGATATTATTCAAATTTTATTAATTCAAGTTTTTCTTCTCAAAAGCACCACGTTTTTTTTCTGGAAGTATAATATTTTTCTTGGAAAGTAGCATCAACCTAAGTATCAATGTCTTGTTATTATTTCTTACAGTTATTCCAAATCCTGAATCATTGTCCCAGGGCCAAAAGCCAAACCGTCGTGGAGACTCCATCATTATTGCAACAGCGAGCAAAACAAAAAAACGGCCTGCTATTCCATTAACGGGTCCTCAACGAGTGTACAAACAAGCAAAGATGGAGAACCCATTTTCATTCAAGACTTCAGAAGACATCTCGAAACACCTGGACAATGTTAGGAAGCAGTTCGAATTCAAAAAGTAACTCTAATCGTCTTATAGTCTGCAATATTTGTAATACATTCAACAATACTCATGCACTATGTAAAACATGTTACCACAAAATTCTAAAATTGTATGGTGAAATTTTTGTATTCCTTATTAAAACCATTCTCGGAAAATATACATTTAAAATGTAGTCAGTAGGTAGTTTTTGTTTATTTAAATTTCCATGAAAATAATTTATAACTATGATTGCCTTATAGCTGAAAAAATTGATAATATATGAGATAATAACACCTAATGTGACGCATCTACAGAATGAATGAAAAACTTATGCACGAGCTAAGACAGGGTTAGATAAAAAATGACAAATCCACCTGTTCCTACTACAGGCAGATGTTAGGAAAAAACTAGGAATGAGTAGTAAGTAGTGTATGAATTAACTGACGATGCGAACTATCTGGTCAGTTGCTCGATGAGCCTACACGCTGATGCACGTTTTTAGTTAGCTGGCTTCCCTGAAAAATAGTATCTTAGCTGTGCAGCGATACCCCTTATGTGTCCAATCCACTCATTTGTTATTATTTTTATCCATCCTTCAAAACTTAACGTTCATAGGTCATGCATAAAAGTGCAATTAACTTGTCCATTTGCAAAATAACGTTATTAAATTAGGAATCAATTTTAGTGTTCTAGTTCGAGCCCATGTTTTCTAATAAACTTATTACAATAATTTTGGCAAAACTTGCTTTTTCATCATAAAACGAAATCTCATACTGGATTCTCTTCGTCGTCGTATATGTGGTCGTGGTGGTCGTGATCAAAAGCTATTACTCTGTACAAACCAACTATTTATCTGAAAAGATATCCAATGTCTATGTTGTCAGACAAGTACAGAAATTTTGTAATTAAAACTAATCGAAAAGTTATCACTTAATTTCTTCTGTATATATTATGCCTGCGTGCAATCATAATATTAACTAGTGTCCATTTTAGATGGGTGAACAGTACTTGATTTTATCTGTCTGCATCCACATAATCATCTAGCTAATCAACAGAACTCATGTAAGATCTGACAGGCAATTACATACGTAATTTAATAAAAATATTTCATTTTTACAATGGCTCAACATTCTCATTCCGTTTATGGGAATCTCCACCCGGTTCATAATTACTATCAGAAAAATAAGTCAAATAATCAAAATCATAACCACAACAATTCAAATAATAATAATAATAGCAGTGTCAGTATTGAGCAAAAACCTCAAGGGGTAAATCCTCGGGGACGCCTACAAGTTCTTTCAGCGTTACCGTTTTCCAACCGAAATGGGAAACTCCACCGATCAAATCCTCATCTCCATTTCGGAGGATCATCGAATGAAAATCAGATTCACCCTCATCACCACAATCATGTAAAACCCAACTATGGACATGGTCATCATCATAACCAGGGTAGTAAATGGAAACAGGATATTACAAATGCAGCAAATATGCTTCCAAGAAAGTGGTGTGATTTCGTGTTTAGGAGAAATGTGGACAACAAAGTGTATAGAAGCGAGTCCTTCCGTTTCATACAGAAGACGAGCTCTCTTCATCTCCTACCTCCTTTATCTGCTGGACTAAATAAGTATAGGAACAAAAAATTTCAGGTTTGTCTATCTTTTATTTATCTATCATTTAGACCAAATCACTTTCTCGGAATTAGTATGGGTGGTTTTGAGTTGCTTCCGGATGCATCATATTTCCGCTGCATATAATTAAATTCAGATTCTGTTTAAAGCGTGTAATGAGAAACTCTAGGTATGGCTTTGAAACGGAGAGCTTTAATTGACTATTGATACAATTAAAGTTAAAATATGTGTGTTTTCCTCGATTATATAACAACATTCATTGATACTAGCTCGTATCAAAAAAGTAAATCGCTTTGTGTAAACATTTACAGAAAATATAATTTTACAATTAACACCGTTCGTCAAGACTTGTAGCTCATACATTGTGCGTTAAATCTGGACATTGTACCCTCTTAGTGGAGATTTCCTTCATTTAAGATTTTAGAAAAGAATTAGGTATAATTAAGCTGGCTTATTCAAATGAATATAAATTTTTTAGCATCATGATTTCTAATGCCAAGAACCTTACAAAATTAAGGTTTGTTGTAAAAGGTGGTGTTAAAAAATATCTCAAAGCTATGCTAACATTTGTAACATTGGTAGAAATTAATTTCATAGAACTTTGATTCACTAACAGAACAGTATACTGGTGCTGTATAATCTTTATAAAATCATTCAAATACAGATCTAGTCTCATTCAACAAGTTGTTTTTTAATTGTAATAATTATTGTAGAGAAAAGCCCGAAATCCCATTAAAACTTAATGAAAAGAGCTTCTCATTAATAAACACGTCAAACCAAATTCATTACATTATTCCATTGTTTTATTCAAGTATTATTTTCCAGTTGGCAGTTCTTATTATATTATTCATTTGAAAACGTAATTAAAATCATGTGAATTTAATTGAAACTTAAGTCTTAAAGCGACAATAAACCTTACCCTTCACAACTCCATTAACAACTCTCCAAGAAAAATGAACTACTATCATAAATACTAAAACAAAACAGTAGAAATAGTAATCTATAGATAATGAGTTTTTTATTTAATTATGAACTAAGCGATATGATCAATAATAACATTTATTACTTTCAATTTCAATTAGGGTGTGGGTCCCTAGAATATTTATCATCATCATCATAATATTCATCTCCAAGCTTTAGCAAAGTAAACATTAATAATCTTTCTGAAAATTACATGGTCATCATTATTATATTCATTAAGCTCTTAAGCAAAGAAATAAGATTGGGAAACAGGTTGAAATTTTTATAATGGATTTGGAATTCTGAATCAGAACTTCGGCAACTTATTCTACTTCTTTTTGTATTCAATTTTGTAAAGGTGACCATGATGTGATCTATGGGGATAAGATAACTCGTCCTCTTATTTAAATTTTGATTAATTTATGCACAACCACTTAAGCAAAACGGTAGCTACAAGCAAATACAATCTTCTTCACATTTGTTTATTTAATTTTTTTCATTCTCATGCTCATTGTTCTTTTTAATCTATGTACTACTGTAATAAATTATACTTCCTTCAAAGAAGATATTTGGGTAATCTAATATACCTACTTAATTATGTATACAGTGAGTTAAAAATCAGCACAGTAGTTTGTTATACTTTGTCAAATTCTACTACATTCTTCTTGTACAGGAAACGAAAAGCAAACAATCTAATTTATTTCATTTATAATTACGTAATAATATAATATAGTACGTAAATCAATTAACTTTTTGCTAAAGCAGTTTTGAAGACCTTGCGAAATTTTATTGGAATGATTTTCCATAAAGACTTTTCATTTAACTTTAAGTAATCTCTCTTTTCATTATTAATTATTAATTTTCATTGTTAAAACTGCTCACAGATTTGCATATAATATAAAGATAATTTACACAACTTGCAATTTAGTGAGATACATATGTTGTTATCCAACCATTTTTTTAACCAGCTACTGTGCATAAGTATAAACTGAACTGATATAATTACATCCAAATCATTAAATTAATGACGATTATGTTGATGATCCGTGAAAAATGAGGCCTGAAACTCAAAGGTTTTGGAGGAATATACAAGGTGTTCAACCTTGAATCTCCTAAAAACGTTAGTTAGACATGGTTAGAATGCAAAAGACAAAAAAGACATTTGTAATAAGTAATTAAGTACAAAAGCAAATGACATGAAGTACAAGAAAGCTATATAATCCTTAATCAAAAAATCAAATCCTCTGGGGTACTTCATAATTTGGTAGTGGTTTATTAGTCCTGTAGTCAGTAGTAGTAGTAGTACTGTCCTGTCTGTCCATGTAAAACCACCATGTGTCTTTGTTAAAGGTTTCGAAAGGACTCCCTCACCCTTTCTCTTTATGTCATTCATAATAATAATATTATTGAAAATTTGTTAGAAACCATTTAGCCTTATGTATGCAAAATGGAAATAATAACAAAACATGAATTAAGATTAACATACATATACAAACACGATACTACCACCAATTTGTATTATTATTATTATTCACAAAATTCATAAGCAAGTAAGTAATCATGCATTTAGGCGAGGTAATTTTTTTTACGAATGAAGATTCATTACACAAGTATTATCATTGTGTATTATATTATATTATGTGCATGGTATTATAATGTATGTATTCTTTTCTACATTTTTAACGTGTGTGTAATTGATGTGTAGTATTCTATACTAGGGATTGCCCAGCCTACGCAAAGCTATTAAGCTACTACTACTATGTAATACAAAATTACAAATGTGATGTTTAAAAGCTCGAAGGCTTCTTTTGTCTGTAATAATGTAATACAATATCATCAAAATGTAAGAAGTTGGTTTATATATTCCTAGATGATTATAATGGAGGATGATGGTTATTTACAGTGGGTAAAAAGACATCATCACATCTTATCATATCTTTAGGTATCATCACTCACAGTCACAGTATTCAGAAGGAAAAGTAATTTAACATGTTTCGTTCGATGCATGTGCTTTAGCATGGAAATTAATTGAATCTGATTTGGTCGTTAACCCGAATTCAAAATTAATTGATAGTTATTGCAGGAAGGCCACGGTGTTTCTTTTCAACAATCAATCATTTCATTACTTACTACTTAAGAAAGCTATTATGTATCATTGAATACAAATGAATACTTTGAATATACTATAACCTTAGATTCATATAGTATTTGTCTTTTAGTAAAGTTGGTACATAGGCATTGCATGGCATTGCGTTAGTCAATCTAAGTAATGATTATCAAATTTATGATAAATTCTGTGTCTAATTTTTTTTTTCATGTTAGTTCTTTCATTTTCATTAATTCTTAATAGTTTTATGCTAAAAGGTATCGTTTGGTATATAGGTATTCACTGTCTTTCAGCAAAAAAACTGTTGATAGATTTTTGTTTAAATATTTAGCATTTCCGAGATGCAAAAGATAAGCAGTAAGGTACATTTTTCAGAAAAAAATGATGAATGAATACAACTAAAAAGTCTTACCAACTCGTGTAAACCCATGTGCTAAAACCCCATTTCGCATCGACTAAGAACTTAATAGCAAATTATCATGAAAACTGAAAAAAAGATAATAATCCTTTATTATAATTACAGAGTTGTTGAGCAATCATTCATATTATAGACTCCTTATCTCAAGACTTTGAAAAAAATGTTATCATACTCTTCGATTCTAGATATTGAGTTAAATATTGTGGTTAAAGAAAATCCTTGTTGAAAAATAAATGATGCATTTGATTGACAGAAATACAAGTATGGTAAAGTACATGAATGCAGTTGTGATTGATTTGATAGGCATTTTTGAAACTTTTAAGAACTACGTTTGTATTGTAATTACCTGTTGTGTGCCCCCACTGATTGACTCTGTTGTGTAAAACTAATAATGAAATTCAAATGCGAAAAATACAGCAGTCTAATAGACTAAAGTTTAAGTGATTATGAGCTATTGTTAGCTCACATTGGGACGCGCAAGGTTCCAGTCACTAATTAATTACTAAGTAGTATATCATCTCTCTTTATTACATCACAATTCAACTTTTACCTTTAACTAACAAGCGCATAATTATTAATTTATTATAAACTAAATTATATTGCAAGAGTGGGTTCATTCCGCATGTTACAAGGAGCAAATCCAGTGTTGATACTAAAAATGCGTTGCTAATTAATAACGTTGAGTGAGATGACAAAAGGCGTTAAATTATTGAGCATAACTAGTAAACTAACTACTGCTACTAGAAATTATAGAATAATTTGTATTCACTGTGCACAGTGTTTAATCACGATTCTGGCTCATTATAAAACAAACATCTTTCTTTTGAGAATATTCGGTGGTATTGAAGTGTCCATTGATGAGGAAAAATGATACACGAGCTACAAAGTAGTACCTTCCAACAGAATCCTTCATAAAGTTGATGATGTTGATTGATCTGTCATACAAGTTATAACCTATTGAGTTGGCAATTAACATTTTTCCAATAATTTTTTACCATTACTTAAACACTAATATTAATTTTTCAGATGCATGTTCGGTAATTATTGACTTGAGTATTTTGGCATTTGCATATCTACTACAAGTATTAATATTATTTTTTATTGTGTTTAATGTTTTTCGTGAACATTGAGGGTAAAAATAGGCTAAATTTTTGACGAATACAAAAGCTAGGCCATGGTGACTATTAACTACCCCTTGTGTGATGTGATATACAAAAGGATAAATATGATAAATGCTTTATTATAATATAAAATGAATGATCTCACTCTGATCGAGTTCGTGATTTTAAAAGAACCAAATAGGTAATTACAGTAAGAATCATTTTAATGAATAAATTCTATCTTGTCAGACATCGAAAAATTGTATACTTATGTAACGAGAGTGCCTACTTACCCAAATATATACTTTCTTACATTGCAATTGCAACTTACTCCTAGTATAGAAAAAAACGACGATGGCTGTAAGTTGGGCTGAAAATCTGAATAATTCAGCATTGAATTTCTTATACTGTCACGACTAATATTAATAATTCAAATCAATTATTTTTTTGTTTATAATTTACAAATTCCGGGTGCTTGGGCTCAATTCATTCATGTCTAGATATTGTATATATATACCTGTGTAGGAATTCATGTAATTCTATATTTTTGCAAGAATTGTATAATGTTTATTGTCGACTTCTGTTTTTTATCGTAGTAGTACATAGAATGATATCACTTTCAGTATAAACACGGGAATTTTTTGAGACCTCCATGGTTAGAACGGTAGAGGCTATAAAATTACTAAGTCTCATTCATCACTTGCATATTAATGTTTGAGAGAGAGAGATCAAGGATCGCCTTGGAATTGCATATTTTATACTTGACTTATTGTGATATGAGAATTACACAAAGATCAATGAATCGTATTTAATTTCGGATTAAAAAGAGAAGCATTATAAAAACATGAGAATGACGTTGTTTAACAAGGATTTTGGTAAAAGGAAGGCTTAAAAAGTGAAAGTGACATATGACATTTTCTATACAGTTAAGAGTTTCTTGCAGTTATTGTAGTGGTTTTTCTAGTGGTTCATCTCAAATTGTTCATAAATCTTATGCTATTATTTTTTTAGCAATTTACCTGATTTCTTTCTGTGGGTAAACTTAAAATTAGTTAGTAATGAGAGTAACGACATGGAGGTAACGATTCATCATCACATGAGATTAAAATTGATACAAACTTCATATGAAATTAAGACAGATTTATTAACCTCTCTTCATCATTAGTATTTCAAATTTAACCCTTGATTCTCTACACCCCTACAACCATTCTTCAATCTCCCAAGCCAACTATCAATAACGATTGGATCACTAAAATACCTTTAAATTCTACTACGTAACTTATGCACTCTTGGTATAGATAACCTCTCTCCATTATTTATTACAAGATAACTGGTCCTTTGTGACTTAAGAGGTGATACAAGATGAGATAGTAAATCGGGACTGTCCGTCTGTCTGTATGTATGCTGATTGGTATTTCATATTATGTGTGATACTATTATTTTTACCACAGGATTGCTCACTTGTACTTCTTAATAATGCAACAAAGCAAGTTGCCGAAAAAGGGATGGATAGATTGCTTTGCTAAAGCCAAAAACTAAAAAAAACACTATTCACAATCCTCTATATCTACCTGAGCCTTATATTTACTTTACATCCATTTACTTACACACACACACTCACACTCACCTATCCAAATTCACCTGTCCTCCAGTCATATTTATATGCAAAACAGATGCAATAACTCTTTTTGACATACTTTCACATGGGACGAATACATTTTAGTTGAACACGGCTTTTAATCACACAGACAGACGTATATTCATACAGGGAATAGGAAACAAATAAGAGAGTCTTTTTTTAATACACAATTCTACCGAAGGAAACACTACCAATAGTAATATAATAATAGCAATATCATTAAACTTGCAGTCAATCTCAAGAGTAGGATTTTTCTTCTTTAGATTAGACAAGAGCCAAACAGAGTATCATATCATTCCATCTCACCCGTGAAGTCATTGCCTTCCATGCAACATTTAAACCAACTCATCTTTTAATTTTTCATTCATTCACTAAATTATTTAACAAACGCTTTACTTTGAGTGCCTAGTCATAATATAGTATCTATCTTAGAATCTTGGCATCATCATGACCAAAATCCCTACCATTACCTCTAATGTCCTATTATCCTTGTTGCATAAAAAAATAGTTAAAAACAGTTTTTTCGGGATATTCTGAAAAATCTTAGGTCTTTTTTTCACAAATTTCAAGGGAAACTTTAAAAGCCTTTCTTTGAAAGCCATACCCCTTTTTTGTAATTATTTCACCTGACCAAATTATCCTGAACTCAATATTACTTATTACTATTACCTTTACAGTCAAACTATTATTTTCTTACTGTACATCATACATCCATTACTTATCTAGACTAATCTTATTTCAATCTTTTTAAAAAGCTCATTGTCCGATTATTCATATTCTTTCTGGCAAATGCATGAAATATACAGGTGTATATGCATATTATTGCATGCGTTTGCATGCATCATACCATTTAGGTGATCAATTGTAAAAAGTCAATGGATCCTTGACCAGACTAAAATGGTGGGTCACGTGTGTGTTGATGCTAGGGTTAGTAATAAAGCTTAAGGCAATAAAATAATTTGTACATTGCTTTACGATTATGGGACTTCACCCTTATATTCTTATTACCTGTATGATTTTTGCATTATTATTTAGTATAATTATTTCATTTGCTACGCGAGGGTGTGATAATTTCATTTGATAGTCATTCGTTTTTTTTTATTCTTTACTGCATGAGCTGTTTGTCACTCGTACTTTCTGACAGATTGAGTCTGCCATTCCCTGTGCTGATTGACAATCAAAAATTAGCTTATCTGACCATAAAGTGTTGCTTAACCATAAATAATAATAAAAAATAATAACAGCTTTATGTCCATCTAGTATTAAATGCAATTTATAATACTATTTAATTCCGTTGTAATAAAGGTAGAAAGTAGTAAAATAAAGGAGTCTGTATTATAAATCTGAAAATATGCGAAATCATATTATTTTGCATATGATGTCTTATTAGGTTCTGGTTTGTATATTGAGACTGCTCATTTTATAAGTATAATTTGTCAAAGGAAGGTAATTACCAATTTAAGTTAAATTTAAGCATCATAGCAAGGCTGATATTAAATTATGCAACTATTTACTGTCACAAGAGACACTAACGGTGTTTGGTTAACTAGTTCATTGAAATTCAAAAAAGCTTTCACCTGTTTTGAAAATACTAGCTGATAATAATAATAACAACAATGATTCATGAATAATTGATCTCGTTGATGAGCAACATCGTACAATATAACTACTTGATTTTTTAATCCTGATTATCTTGTGATAAGGATAAGTTAAGCATGCTATTTTAAAATCAATCACATCTCTTCTAATTTGTATAAATGAGGTGGTCCTAGCTGTTAATAAAGCTTTAGACGACTCTATAAAAAACACGTTCGTCACTTCAATTTCAACAACATTGACTTGATGATTAGTGACTAAAATATCATTGACAGATCCATAGCTAAAGGATCATTGTTAATTGAATGGGAAGCTGACTTTAATCACTTTAGCAAAATACAATAATGATGATGATGCCATCAGTTTCAATAAGTAAATGGAAAGGGTACACACTTAGACACTGTAAAATAATGTATTCGATGAAAGGTCTCGACTTAAGCTTGTATCGCAAGTCCTCATAAAAAATTCCTCCCATTCTTTGTAAAAATGACAGTTACCATTTATCCCATTCTTGTTGAAATGTTGCAATGTTAATTTTAATGAAAAGCTTGAACTTGAGGGATTTTTATTACACGTAGCAGCTGATGCTGAAGATCTTTGTCCTAAATCTTCTAAATCCTACCTTTATCTTCAAGAGATGTCTAATAATGATTAGTGACGAGTAAAGTGCACTCTCGTACTTACACATCCATACAAGATTTTAAGTAAGAACTCTACAAAAGGCAATATATATTCGTCAAGTCAAGGGTGTAGCAAATAATGTGATGTAATGGATATTTTTTAAATATTATACACAAGTGGGGATATTATACAAAAGAATGATGATCAAAAGAACCAAGAAAGGTCCTATTTGGTTAGACAGAGAGGCTTGGATGAGAATGCCTTGACTTGGCCCTTTCTTTCAGCATCTCATAATTCATCGTACATTATTACAACGACGATGTGAAGTAAAGAGGATATTGAGCCCATAAATAATCTTTCAAGAATTAGCAGTTCGACATCCCCTTTCTTCACTTTGCAGTATTATTTATTATTAAAATACTTTATACTCTTATTGCTACCGAATACTTGGTCTTGATATTCAATAATAAATTACACTTGTAACTTCTAAAACTAAAATATTGTACAACTTTGTTTCATTTTATTAATCTTGAATTCTCTCAAGAGATGATAGTATTGTTTTAATCGCATTGAAAGAGATTGGAGAACTCTTGTCACCCACACTAGGAATACAAAATACCCATACCTACCTACCTCGTTCCTCTAAGATATTTTAACTAATCATGTATCATTATCGATGTAATAGATCAACCCATTTGCTATCAAATTTTCCTGTGTACCCCTTTAAATATCTGTGCTAATTAATGCACGATGCCGATGTTAATAAAGTAATACAAGTAAGAGGGATGCTCACTTGTTTTTCCTAAATTAGACTCCGTAAACTTCTAATTCGAAAGGAAAGCCCACGTGATTAAAATATTGAAGGTTTTTAGAATCAATATTGTACAATTTATGCATCTTTTTCCTCTGTCTACTGACCTTGATACATGATTGATTTAAAAATGAGGAAAAGTTCGTGCTGTTTAATTAGTCAAAGGAAGCTTATGATTTTTAAACCAAAATATGCAGTCATGCTTAAAGCTAGTAGGTTTTAATAATAGTGTGGTAAGGGTAAAAAAAATCAGGGTTTTTTTTCTTTGGATTTAATGAACTAAAACAGAATCAAGCATTTAAAAACTATTTTACAATCAAACTAGAACTCCTTAAAATTGTAAATAAAAAATACTATCTGATGTAATCAATATTTTAAAGATCAATCAATCAGGAAGAAATTTAAAAAAAACTGAGTTTTTGATACTTTTGCTTGGAAAAGAAATATTTCAAAAGTTTTCAACACCCCCAAGTTTCATCATTCTCTAAGAATAAGTAAAGAATTTATGAATCAAAACTTGAAACTCGTAAACATAAAAAAGTCGTAATACTCACACACACACACTCATTCATTTCAGTTAGTAAAATAAGGATAAAGGACTCACCAGAAATCCTTACAAACATGCAAATGGGAGTGATAATGTCAAGCACATGTAATTAAATGGTATAATATGATACTAAATAATATCTTATGTGCATCAAAGAAGCACTAAATCAACCTGAATTCCTTCATTTAATCTAAAGATAAGTGCCAAGAGCTGTTAACTTATTAGACTGCCTTTTGACAGCATGAGCAAGTGAAACTGATGAGTTGACGATTTAACTAGTACCTACTGACATGTACACCATTCACGATGTTTTTGCTCAAAGCAACAAATTTAATTGCTCAAGTACATTTTAATTAATTTACTTTGAAGTTAATTGTCATTGAGGAATGAGTAATAATATTTTCAAAATTATTTGACGTTTAATTTAATTTTAAGACATATTTTGGATACGAGATGAGCACGAATAACAATGCAACCTTCGTTTACCCTTTGGTTCGGATCTAAATATTATACTAAAAATCAAAACCTTTTTATGATGATGACCTCTGACTATAATAAAATAAATCTGTGATGATATCTTTCTTTTGTACAGAACATTGACTCAAATAATCTGCAAAAGAATAAGGAAAAAAACGATGGAATGGGCCGGACACTTCACAATCATAAATAAGTCGTATGAAAAACGAAGATGCAAAATAAATAATTCATAAATTAGCATTAAGTATAATTTCCTCATATTGTATCAATTACTCTGACATCTCAAAGACCCCTGAAGCTTGTAAAGCAAAAAAGCTGCGCAATTAGCCCATTTTTGGAGTCATCTTGTAATTTATTAAGAACTGCGGCTATTTTTCATACACATTGGATAAGAAATGAAATATGTATTTCGGTAAATCACTTAAAAATGTGTGGGTTTGTGTTCTTATAATAATTATCTGTTGGGACATAATGTGCTTTGTGATGAGGAGTGGAGCATTAACAACTGAGTTATTGCCTCTACAGAATATTATAATAGTTATGTACAAGCATAAGACCTTACTTTTACTTCCAAATAATATAAGCTGAATTAATATTTAATCCACATTATAATACACGGAAATCGTTAATTCTGCACAAATGTATGAGCTCAAATAGAATTAATTCTGTAGCAAATGTTTTTCTTAGTGTCATATATTATTATTCTAAAACTGTTTTCAATTTAAACGTCAGAAATAACACTATTCTATAGCTAATTGTTTAAAGTATTTTAAGATTTAACTTTAGCTAAAAAACAGTAAAATATTTACCACATGCTAATATTTAAAGTTTTTGAATAACAAATGTCTACGTCTTTCTTAAATAGTTTTAACTTAAGGGTTTAAATGCAACTAAATTTCAAAAACAAATACGTAGACATGCATAATATAAAGATATACCTTATTTCAATTGCCAATCTGATGCCTAGCTTCAGCATTTGAAATGAAAATAGTAGCGACACTTTTACGAGACGATAATGATCTATCCACTTTTAAACAAAAAGTTGGTCAATAATCTCAAAGAATTTTGTATACAAAGTCATTTCATACCACACACCCAATTTACAACAGATAAATAAATTGATCTAATTCAGTCTCTCATAGGTAAATGATTGAGGTTATAATCCTATTTATATTTATGTTTGGTGTCGTTGCACTTGAGCCTTTATTTTTATTTTTATCACTATTATTATACAACACCCACAAAAAGCTTAGCCAAACAATAGCAATAATAATTGTAAATAAGTACTACCCATTATAATACAGTTGGGTCGAGTCGGTTAGCATGACTTTTGTCCAAGTCCAAATCTAATCTCTCCATACACAATAGAATTGGTTATAATATTATTACAAGCCTATTCAACCAGGTCAGGTCCATCTCAAATTAGGTGTATAATATTAAACTAGACATATTGTACTCTTGGATGTCTTTGTCAATGAAGCTGGCTGGCATCTTTTCAAATTGTATAACCATGCAAATTTAACTGGCAGAGAAACACAGCAAGATAACCAATGCCAAATGGTACAAATAAGAAATGTTTCCGTAAACCATATGAAAAGGTGGTTTGATTTATAAACCTACATTATGACATTGCTCATACTCATCATACATCAAAAATCCTAATCGTCTAGTACACGTCTTGTTTAAAAAATCTCACAGCTAATTGTTTGACCTGTTAGAAATGTTTTTAGACTTGCATATCAAATCCTATTAAAAGCAAAGAATGCTTATCAAATTCACTTTACACGCATAACACAGGGGATAGGATGGTACACTTGTAGAAGGTCAGATAACCATGACGCTTGTTTGCAAAGTAAGTACAAGTTGATATTTTATGTCAATGCGTGAAAAAATAATTGTGTCCTGCTGTCTCGCATAGCATGAAGTCTTTGGTTCGTGATATGGATTCCCAATTAGATTTGACTACAAATCATCTAAACACTACCACGCCTGAAACATTCGTCTAAAACATTCACGTATATAAAATCAAAATATATCTACTGGGTAGATTACACAGAATACAATTACAATGTGGAAATACAAACTTTCGTTTGTATTTTGTATTATTTGCCCCTGTTTATTTGTACTCAGGAGGAAATGCCATAATTGGGGGTTGTTTTTTTTATTTTTACTAAATTAAATTCATGTTCATGAACAACAAGTTATTTTTCAGGTAGCTAATAACTAATAAGTCAGTATTATCATAATTCCAACTTAAATTACGATTGGATGTGGTAGCAGTAGCTACTGAAATGTGAGATAATTTAAGCCTGATTGCTTAAGCAGAAATTGAAATTATTTAATGACTTCTCATTCTCTAGATATATTATATCACCCAAAGGCAGTACAGAACAAGTAGTAGCATTGGTAAGTAAGCAAGCATACCAATCAGTTTAGTCTGATTTTACATAATTATCTTTAGGAAGTTTTTTTTGCTACAATTATTTTCAATGTACTAAAACCCCATAGGAATGTAAAGCTGCGTCATATTTTCCATATGGTAGCTAAAATCAGTGCGTATGACTAATAAAACGGGCTAGAAAAATAACGATGATGCAAGAGTTGTGTTTAGAATAGTGTAAGGACACACATTAAATAGATTTAAATATGGGTATTTCCTACTCCAAAGAGGAAGGGAAGCAAAATCATTTCAATAATCCAATATCTCCATAATCCATCCCTTTTTAAATAAGACACGCTGCAATGTAACTGCAATGCATTAAACTTGAATGTAACTATGATGCTGCTGCACTTGAATGCAATCTAATAATATTTATTGTGCGTCTGAAAAAGCAATAGTTCTTGTTTGGTGCAACTTATTGGGACAAAAGATGCAGCACCACCACTACTACTACTGGCTGAAGATAGGGCTTAGCTCATAATGACATCCTTTGCAGTGACTCATGGTCCCCATGGCTTTTGTACTTTATTGCACGGGTGCATCCCCTTCGTTTTGTAATTTATAAAAATATCAAATCCTTTACGAAGCTCTCTGAAAATTATTGTCCTTGGATGGAATGCCCAATAATCGAATAACTTGCCTATGGGTATAAACCCATCTCACCCTATGTCTCAGAACATTGTTCTTTTTCACACTTTTTACCCTATAAAACTTCTATGTTCATGTATTTTGGTTTCTACTCGTTTTATCTAAGCTTAGCTTACTCATGAATTTCAATGTATTCAAATTTACTGAGATTCATCGATTATAACAGCTAAAAATATGCTAGCCAGGTACTACTAGTAGTACAAGTGCCAAATGTGGATTTGCTACATGAATAGATCATACATGGATTTTATAGAAGATGTAATAAAAATATTTGATGAAGCAGTAGTACACTCTAAAAGAAAATGGTATAAAAAGGGATGGAATTTTGGTCTGCTCATCTCTTCCATTCTATCTTCATCTAAAACTACAATAATAATCTTCATGATAATAAAATATGGTAAAAACGACATGGTTTTATTCCGCAATCATTTATCTTCTTCTGTAGTTTACAACCTTAAAGAACAAATTGACCTCGGATTTCTGCTGGATGCGTATAAAAGAACAAGAGAGGAAAAGTTTAATGTAAAAACTTATAACCATAATAAGTGCCTTCTTCTGTCCATAATGGACAAGGCACTTAAATCCAAGGGCAAACCACTGCCTATTGGACAACAAAGACTTATAAGGAATCTATATTTTTCTTGGGTCCAGTACAAAATGAAAATGCAAACTTGACTGAATAAGCTAATGACTTTTGTATGCAATGTATTACCAAAGAGGTGGACATTTTTAGCCAAAGAATGTAAATAAATGCCGCAGCATGAAAAGAAACTGGACAAGATTGAGTACTATGCAAAGCCAATGCCAAAGAGGTTTGCTTCAAATAGGCTTTGTTCCTTGTAATTTATGAGTCCTACTTTCATGAATTTATAAGAAATGAATTCACATTACAAATAGTAGCACAAGATAGATAATGCAATTACTGGTATTAAATCGTCCGTAGTGATTCAGAAAAATCTCGGCAAGAGGATTTTTAGCATAATAGTAATAATCCACGTTATACGATCCCTACTCTTCTGCCTTGTACAACTAGTACCACAACCACTGACTAAATATTCCACGAAAGTCTCTTTTTCTTAAAAAAGCTCGTCCTACTTGCATGATAATGGGTCGCCCTGGAGTCTGTAGTTGAAACTGTCAAAGAATATTTGCATAATGTTGCGAAACTCTTCAGCAAATAAATTTACTACTAAAAGCCTTACACGAGTGACTGAGTCAGAATCTTTGGTAAATAATTCTTATGGCTTTTCTAGTACTATACTTTACCGTAATAGACCCTACTCATCTTTATGTATAGAATGAAGTGTTGATTTTTTGCTTACGCAAGCAGCAAACCTCATATGCAGCTACATTTGTCAAAATACATATGCTAACTTTTGGTAATAAAATCACAGTAAAGCGGAAACCCAAGTATCATTCATTCTGGTATAATAATAATAATAATCATAATAATAATGATATCCTATTCTAGACACTAAATACATTTTTATGGTTTCAACAGCTCTCATTGATTTTTAGTTTTGACAACTACAGACCTATATGTCAGTTCGTCATTGGTGCATTGCATTACATAGATTCTTGTACTACATAGATAGATCCTGCAGATAACTGGCATTGTCACAAGAGGTACCCCTTCTTATGGAAGGAACAGCTTATGAAATGAATTTACCAGTGTGGGACAACTATTGCATATCGATAATACGTAACAAGGGTGTAGAGAAAGTCGTAATAGTAATAATAGTAATAATATCGGAACTCAACAGAACAGAGTACAGAGTGAAATAATGGAAGGATCGGATCTTCTTTCGTATTTGATGAACAAGGCTGACTCAACTCGAGTCTGATAAATCTGCTATTTTCCCCACTCGGAAAATGTACAAGGGTAAGTAGAGCAAGTGAAGGAGACACCATATGGGATGCTGCGGCATAGAAATTTTAATACTAAAAATTTCTAAGCCGTGACCAGGAACAGATTTCCTGAAACCCATTACACCAACAAGAGGATCATTTTATTTCCAGTAGTTAGATCAACTCATTTTTTTCATGTATGAAAAACAGTATGCAATTCTGATTTTTATTACTCATTCCATGCCAAACCATGTCATTCATTACAACATAAAAATTATTACACCCAAAAAAATGAAGTCATTCACTATGGCTTGGCTTTCCTATGGAAAATCTCCTTATGATATCATTACGATAAGATATTCACAATTTATTCGCATTTCATCCCAAATAACAACTTGAACTATGGACCTTCCTGTTACACCTCTTTTTTTCCTAAAGTCTTTGAATGTGGATCTGTGAGAGTGGTTTGTACAGTTGGTACTGAGAGAAGACTCATATACACAAAAAGAGAGTAGAGAAGAGTAAAAAGTGTTGGAAAGCATGCGGGTATTTGTCTAGAGAAAATAGTAGTGGTGGTATTGAAACGGCACATGCGGAAACCCTCAAGAACCCAAGACTCCAGGGCTTTCTATACTCTTTTCTCCCTTTCGATTCCTTGTATCGTTCCTATTTCATGTTCATATTATTATCATCTTCATCACTACTCATACCCCCATACCAAAACCTCTAGTATTAATATAACACCAAAAAGTCCAACCTTATCCTTCCTTTCCTCTTTCCTTTTTCAATGTAATAGGTTCCAAAGTTCCTATCCTAATGCTTAAAGTTGTATGTATGCCTTTTACTTTGGAAATAAGTTGGGAAGCCTATTTCTAGAATTCCTTGTACTCTTGTGAGTTCTGGCCTTGCTGTGTGGTAGTAGTGGTAGAAACGGACGTAGTTTTGCAAGTACGAGAGACCCAAACCTGCCTTTAATATTATCATCATATCAGACCAATTCACCAGTTCATGATAAAACACATAAGCACTAACTGCTTCTTTCTACTTTCTTTCATCGCTCTCACTCCTTCGTCTTCCCTTTGCTCCATTATTTTTGCTAAACTTTCTTACATTTTACACTAGTCCATTAATAAAACTCACACACTTGACCTTGTTTCTTTTACATCGTATAATATAGCTTGCAAAGCTTTTAAAATTCAAATCACTCGTTTTTAAATTATTCTTATTCCTTTTTCCTCTGCTGTTGCTAAAACTACTACTACAACTGCTGCTAAACTAAACTACTCTTCCAGCTTTAGCTTTAAATCATTCCTAATTTATTAGGCAGAGTCAGGCTTCAATTAGTAGAAGTCTACATAAAATATATTCATCCCGGTGTACCACACACACACTTTATTTTAGTCTACCCAAAGTACCCATAATAGTTAGAGAGAAAGCAATAAAATCTGGCTGACGCTTAAAAACATCACAAACACAAGACAAGACGATTCTAACAGAGAGATTTCTTGATTCCAAAACAAAGCTTAGAATTTTTGTTCAGTTTAATACAAAAGTTTAGGGTAAAAAGGCTTTCCAAATTACTGCCAAAGGTTTACATGCTAAAAGCACATTTGCTCTCCTTTTCATACTTCGTATAATAGGGGGATCATTTTTCATTTATTGAAACTTGAGTGAGCAAGTGACTACAAAACAAAATTAATAATCATGGTTTAAGAATCATAATCAATGAGTATGAGTGCCGTAGTTTTAAATAGTATTAGGTTTTAAAGTGTTTTCCTAATACTACGTTTGATTCCAAGAGCTATAGGTAAGCCAATATTTTTCAAAATCGTTAATAAAAATCTAGTATAATAATAATTATAAGCTATGTAAAATAAAAAAGGTTTCATAAAGCTTTCACCATTTGAATATTTAACACAAGTCTCTAATACGATTTGATTTGAATTTGTGAAACAAACATTTAATTGAAATTGCATTAAGTTAATGAATCATAATTTAAAAGACGTTAATACGGCAAACAATACTGCAGTATTTTGATATAATGTCACCCTATCGTATTATCTTGTTCACGAGTTTGTTCAATATTTATAGGATTCCGTGCACTATCTCACGAACGATCAGATTCATGCAGACACAGCATTTTTCCAGTAATACTAGTACCAATGTCTTCATAATTGGTTTACCAAACAGAATAAATCCACTATACTACTTTTACTCCTCTGTTCACTGTTCCAAGAAAGAGCAAAGAGCTTCTTGTAATTTGATTAAACAATTAGACTAGTTTATTGATAATTTGTTTTTTTTATACCAGACCATAGGGCATGTAATCTGTCTGGACTTTGTATTCCGTTCGTTTATGAAACTCCTGGCACGTAGCAGAAGTAGGTATTTTATTGCTTTCGTTTTAATCTAAAGAAACGTCATGCAAAGTTTAAACATCCATTACAGGGGATGTATTATGGGTGTAAAAAACACCATAGCATTGCATTATGACAGGTAATTAATTTCCGGAAGGATTTATTTTTTATGGCAATCCTAAAATACATTGTTAACACCTTTCAAAATATTACTTAAGAGTATACCATGCGTGTAATAAAGTTTCCCTTTGTTTCATTCACACGCATTATTTTCTATCTCCAGATTGTTATGACATGACCATGCATGGGATTCAAAACGTGCAAAAATACTTTCTTCACAAAACATGCATTTCAAGTTGACCATAATATTATACTCTGGTTAAGTTGTAAGTATTAGTGAAATGGAGAAATCACTCACGTATTTCCTGTAGAAGTTCCTTAATACTATTTTTATGTCAAAGGATAAAGATAAGTTGAGGTACGATTGGCTATCGAACTAATGCATAATATATGGTTCAACGTTCAACCTGACTTGATATAAATACATGAATGTTTGTGTGTGTCGTGTCGTGTCGTGTCTGAGACCAATCGACATTAAAGGTGTGTTTCTAATGTGTGACTGGGATTGTCATGTCACGCATACATGCCATTCAAAAACAAATACGGTCCAGTCTGATGCACGCCAACCATGTCATTCATCAGAAACGGTTCTCATTCCCATGTTTTCACATGAATGTATGAAACACATTGCATGGCGATGATGAATAAGGATTAATTTTATGTATCAACGTCTTTTTTTTACTGCACTTAATGAAAGATACTCGTTTTCCGGTTTTTTATCTATTCAGAAATAAAGGTCTTATTTTTTATAAGGCTTTGAAAGACTGTCGTGATTTTTTTATCATTTGGCATATTAAGATGATGGATATGTTTGATATAATAATGCTGTCTGGCTTCTATTTAGTAATAGGTCAGGAAGGAATGCATAGGAGGTTGTAGGTATGTATGGTATCATTTTATTACTATTGTACATAAGCTACTGAGGAATACTGTGGAGATAATGGGTAACACAACATTCTAATTATAATTATAAGGACAAACAAGTATAGGCACTTAATTCTCGACATTTTAAAATGTTGAGAAAGACATTTGGTAATGTTGAGAAAGACATTTGATAATGTTTTTGTCTGCAAAAGTATAAAGTTTTATCTTTTATCATGATCATCATCATCATAGGAGCTAGATGCTAGCAACTCTGCGTAAATGGACTGTAATGAGTTTAGAATTGAACATAAAGATAGAAAAAGAGGAAGAGGATAGATGTTACTTGCCATTTTAGGTGTTAGCAATCAAACTGGACAGAGCTTAATTGAAGAACGGTCTATTGTTGTTACAACACATTCAAACAACGAACGATAATTATATTCCGTTAAGGAAATTGAGAGATGCTATATTTTGAGTTTGAATTGCACTGCTTTATCTACTCCAATGTAATCGTTATTATTATTAAGGAAGTACTTTTATTATTAAATTGCTCTTGGGTTCGGTTAGATACAGAGCACAGTATTCAGACTACATGTACATTGAAATGCTTTGAAATACCCCTAGTAATGATAATTATAATAACATACAAATGCTTAAAATTAGTAAAAGCGTAGGTGTTGGGAGCCTTGAATCCTATCTGAGAATTCTGTCACGTCATTTTCATGAAGCCTTCTTTGGGCTGTTGCATATAGCATTTTTTTTTGCCAGCGGTCTCACCTTTAAACTCATTTAAGATAAGTATTTTTTTGTTTTAGGTGCCAGTAAGTGAAGATTATGTGGAGCCATTGGATCACATTGTAAGAACTGGCTTGTCCTCAAGCTCAGGAGAAGGTTTGAACAAGTCAACGTCCGTCAAGGCGGGGCTCGTTGCACCAGAAGAGGATGATGATACACCTTACAATGAGATAATTGAAAGCTACAATGCACCCTACTATTATTCTGACACAATAAAGGAGCCCACGTACTGTTCACCTTGTCCCAGTTGGAGGCAAAGCTGTGGGGACCTTAGTATCAAAGATAAGTCTTCATTATTATCTGAGGAAGACCGTGAAAAGATTAATTACCAGCAGCGTAAATCGAGCCGTAGCTCTCGATTTCGAAACCGTAGTGGTAGTAGTGGGACACCTATGGCCCGTAAACGCTATGAAACAGCGTTCATACCATCCAGCTCTCATCACCCTTCTCAATCAACATCCCCCGATGTGGATAGCCTATTGTTGGCGATTGAATCATCTTGCTCCTTGGTTCGCAAATCAACAGACACCTCTGGACTTGAAAATGATTTTGGGAAAGCTCATCACAAAGACGGAAACAGGGTAGATTTAAGTAGTAGTCGTAATAATAATATTAATAATCGTAAGGATGATGCAGAAGATAATTGGTCCATGGATGATGCAACGGAGAGGGATAGGACTCAGCTAATTGATAGTAGTAGCAACAGAGTAAGACCAGATCCATCCATATCGTATTGCCAGTCTATGAATCATAGTCATTCAATCACACATACGAGTGGGTCCACCACCACAACTAACAGCAGTCCATTATCAAATAGAAAACCAAAACCAACCATGCCATTATCCGAGCCCTTACCGCAGAAACGATACACCAATATTACTAGTTCATCAAGCTCCTCGTCCGGCCCTTCGACATCAACTTCTTTGACTTCTTGCAGACCTTCAGATAAACGAATACTTATGACCATGATGAAAGACAACTCAGTAAGCTCATTAGAATCCATTGACTCGACAAAAAGCGAGGATTTGCAATATGCTCGTCATTTTGTTGGACATAATAGGGGTGGGAGTCATTGTGGTCACTTTGGTCGACAAGTGACAAACTGTAAGCTTCTTTCACCCATTTCCGATAAAAGCCCATTAGAACCCATGTCCACGAACCAAACTTCCCTAGATGGAAATGAAGTTCATGGGTCTTCCACATCAAATCACCACCACCATTATCATCACCATCATCATGAAAATCCCTGGCCAAATCATCAGCATCAGCATCATTTAGCAAGTGCTGCGGAACTCACTAATGTTCCATGGGATATGCCAAAACTAAAGAGGAGATTAGCATTACTAGCGGATTCGGGAATTTCCCTTGATTGTCCAGGGGGATATCCTCACAGCGATGGTGGTGGACATTTCTCCTCCGGTTCTGATCGAGATCGTGAGCCCTGCGAAGACTCTTCGCATCTTCAGTATACTAGTTCACATATCCGTGGGAATTTGGACTTAAGGCTAGTCCAACCACCTGGTGATTTTGTAGATAACCCTTCCCAACTTGAGGGAAATAAGCAACATAATTTACATTTAAGTTTTGATCATGGCTTAGTTCAAGATGAATACTATGAAGACCCTAGGCTCGACGTACATGAGCCAGTAGAATCAGCTTATAGCAATCAGACAGAGCAACCACGCTCGAATGTGCAAGTCATTAGCAGTAGTATTACCAGGCCAAAGACTCTGTCCAACTGGGTCACAAATGTGACATCCGTGCAAGTTCACGTTAGTGGAAGTGGGGGGCAAGAACCCATAGCTGGGAAACCTGATCGATGCCGCATGAAATTAGATTTCGGAGGAGGTGGTAACAATCCTCTTAACAAATATGAAATTGATCCTACAATCGAACTCGAAGCACAGGAATGGTTTCATGGAGCAATCACTAGAAGTGAGGCAGAAAGTATTTTAAGAGCAACCAAAGAAGGGTCCTTCCTTGTCCGGAACTGTGAAAGTTCATCATTCAATCGATATTCTCTCAGTCTTAAGTAAGTAAAATAAAGACTTTCTTATTTAATTTTCTCCAAAAAACTTTTCTACCCTTGTCACAATGTATAAAACTTATGGAGAATGTAGTTTAGACCCGATACTTTATATTATGTAGTGTATATGTATAATATAATGTCTAACATAAATAACCCCGTTTCATCACCACAAACAAAATGCATGGCCTTTCCAAACACGTAAGTAAGATCTATCTATATAACGGTTGGAGCAGTCAACGACTTAAGTAATGGTTATGGTTATAGTGGTGGATTTTGTATGAGATATTTTTACTAATCAATACTAATCATGAAACTCACAAAAGTTCTACTTAGCACGCGAAAGCTCTAAGCCTTAGATTGAAGCTTGGCTTGAAGATGAGTCTCTAGAATGTACTCCTGGATCCAAATTTAACTCTTTACTACCAATTAAATTAACAATTTATGTATGTGATTCTGGTTATTATGTTATTTCCTCAAGCACCACTAAAATTAATCAAGCAATTTCCAGGGCAGCCTTTTGGTTGGTTTTTACCTCAACCTCAAGTACATAATTTAATATTCTGACTTACTCAATTTAAAAAAACCCAGTCCCCTTGCTAACCTATTTTGGACATTAGAATATTTGAGGTTTCAAACCCACGGGATTTCTCCATGCTATAAATTAATTAAAAGTAAATACCAATTGCCTAATCACTTTGTTCTATATATTATTTCAGGAGCGCAAGAGGCTTTATTCACATAAGAATAGAACCGAATTCGTTGGGGACATTTTCTTTGGGGGAGCAGGAGTTCCCTTCAGTCTCACATTTGGTGCTACACTTCATGAGTCATCGACTTCCAATTAAAGGGGCCGAACACGTGAAACTCATTTATCCAGTCATAACTCAACTGTTATGAATAACCAAAGATAATTACCTTGCACTTCCATTTATCTTTGAAAACATGAATCTCCATAGTCAACAAATACAATGCAGCCATAATAAAATTAATAATAATAATAATAATATTTGTTCCGAATTCACCAGGGGTTTAGTAGTACTCGTCTTTAAAATGTACTCGTTACATTTCATTGTACTACGAAAATAATAATCGTATGGTAATATTATTTGATATGTTATTATTACAC
This sequence comes from Isotoma decorata, assembly GCA_034698605.1. Lineage (NCBI taxonomy): Eukaryota > Metazoa > Arthropoda > Collembola > Entomobryomorpha > Isotomidae > Isotoma > Isotoma decorata. The sequence goes on from JAQGBU010000074.1 coordinate 26,283, forward strand.
TATCAAATATGAGAATGTTGTATTCTCTGATTAAGTAATAATGATAAAATAATCACCTGTTATTACATATGAACTATAGGTTAGAAAATTACAATGAGAACTTATATTAATAAGGGAAAGTTACTGGTACGTATTTTCAGGTTGCATGGTACCCGAAAGACAAGCTGTGAAAGTTATTTTCATTCCGAATTTAAATCGCAGTTCTACACTCTAGTGTGTAGTAACCTCTCTTCCAATAAATGTGAACAATACGTTTTTCTTAATAACTATTTGTTAATTACAAACAGAGTTTGAATAATACTTGAAAATACCTTTATTACGTACGTACGAGCGCGGGTGTATTCCTTCGCTAGGTTAGAGACAATTTTCAAAACCGAAACGGTTAGAGTAGGAAAAAACCAGTCAAAATCCTAGTTGGTACATAAAGGTCGAGATAAATTAACAATTTTTGGACGATTTTAGCATAGACAATTTTTTTATTTTTTGTATAGTTTTATGAAATGGAAATGTTACTCTTTGACATATTTTAAAACTTTTAAAACTAAATGTTTGAAACATGTTAGATTAAATTAGATTTTAAGTACTCCGCAAGCAATTAAGAGGAAATGTTGGGAGAAAAAAAGTTAATAAAAGAAAAGCGATAAGGAGGGGTAATAAATTAAGTACTTTGTAGCAAGAATCCTACAATTGGATTTAGTGATGTGTTTAAAAAACGAGATATTCATATCAATAACTTTAATAACGTATTAAAAGTCGTATCCGCCAAGGAAGTACTTAATTTTAAGGAATTTTAGATAAGAAAAAGAAATTAAGATTTCCGAAGACAAGATGGAACTTTATGAAGCCAGAGAATGTGAACGGGTGAGGGGTCTTAAGAAAATTGAAAAATCAGAATTGGAAAAAATATCTATTATGAAATTTTGGTTGAAGTAATGTCTAACCTTTGCATTCTTTTGGAATACATTGGCTAAAGGTGGTAATAAGATAGATTGATGCGATTATACGAAGGTGTATCAATATTGTTGATGCTGAAAGCTATAATAAATAGCAGGTATACTGTTTTCTCGGTGAAATCATACGTTTATGTAGTATTAACCTTACAAAACTAACCCAGTCAGTAAAAATCAAGATTAAAAAATACGATCCTTGAATTTTGAATGATGCAGTTGTAACACGTTGATTTTTCATTTTCATATCTGTATTTTACTTGCATAAGTTAACAAATCATGTACACATAGTGGTAAAAGTAAACCGGAATTTTTCTGAGATCCCTTAAAGTTTGTAATTTTAACTCATGAATAAATTCAAATTATGTCGTGTCTATAACTCTGAGGGGCAAAGTCTGGACCGGAACAGATTAAGAAATCGAAGACTGAACAAGAATGTTATTCTCGACTTAGTCTACAGTTATACCTTCTTTTCAGTTTAAACCTTTACACTTTGGCTGTCGTTTAAGTTTTTAAGGCTCTGATCTGATATCTTATCTGAATATCTTGAACAATAAAATGATGCTGCTAAGCACTTGTTTTGCACATTTTCAGCGAAGAGTTGTCCTCAAAAAAGAGAGTGTAGCAATAACTATTTAGCCCTTCTCAGAATCCTCTACATAGCAATCCAAATGTCGGAAGTGGACCCTAATCTGTATTTAAAACCATTTGCACCAGGACACGGCTAGCAGAATAGAAGCTAAGTTTACCAGGACTAGGACTAAAGGTAAGAATCAAACTAGTGTCCTTTTGGACTAAAAGGTCGAGCAGGACACTTCGTTCGCCACCAACTGTAATATCTCACAGCTCATTACAATCATCAGTAGTTGACCAAATTGTCATCAGCGACCGTTCATTAGATTTGAATCAACATTTGTGAGGGTACAAAATCCGAAGACCAGCAGAACAAAAAAAATATCCATCGCAGGTAGCTAATAATGCAAGGGATTATTTGATTTTTATTATATTGAACGAAAAGTCGAAAAGTAACCATGTTCTTTTTCAGCTAGAACACCCGATAGTGAAAACTGTTCCTAGATCTAGGTGAGATTCGGTTAAAATGCTAAAACAATAAAATTACCCTCTTCTTGGCTTCAATAAGGGAATATTTTTGCTTATAGCTTTTAAGTTTCACTCAATAATAATAGAATAAGCATTTCGTGCTTTTTTCTGCTAACTTGGTTTTTGTGTTTTTTATTACAGTAATGATTACGACAACCCCTTAAAATTACTTGGAATATTATTCACGCAGGATCGCTCATTCTGTTTAATTTGGTTTTTTTATTGTTTCACTTTTTTTGACTGTTCGTTTTGCACTATGACCCTAAATGGGGTGTAAGAGTAAATCTGTGCTGCTAAAGAATTCTTAGAAGAAGAAGCTTGATTTTGATTTTTAAATGCACTGTTCTCCCATCCATGAAATTTGGAGTAAACTGCTCTATTACATTAATTAAAGCTAAAGTTTGGACTTGAGTGGTATATTATTTGGTTAAATGCGACTTACATCTTTAGCTTTAGCCGCAAATGTGCAACCGCAAGCGTGTCTGAGCCGCAAATGAACAGCCACAAATTACCGCAAATCATGGAATGCAATTTTCTATTTGATGAGGCCATTTACATAAATCTTACCTTTTTTCAACTCGGGGTGCAATAAAATCACCCTTGTTACTTTTCGTACAATACAGCAGATTGATGGTAATCTAATGTACGTTGTAAAACAACCCGTCTTAGTATAGTAGAAATCTTACTATTAGCTTTCAGATGATGTAAAAACTTCCTGATAATTTAAATTAATATCTCCCAAAGAGTAAGTTGATTACCTCATTCATAAAAGAAAGACAATGAAATTGGGATCTTTTACTCTTTGGTTTGATGAATGCACCGTTCATTCAGAAAAAGCGTTTCTAGCTATACGTAACCAAGTGTCAAACAAAGCTATGAGAGAAAGTCGTGGGAAATTGCCTCGGAAGAGGACACTTGATTCCTTTTGGTGAATTCTCTTCTACCAGATTTTCAAAGCTTTCTCCAGCTTTCTCATCTTGTCATGTCTCGGGTTTCTCACTTTGTACAAGGACCAACTAGAGATGAAATTTCCACTACAAAGTTCATTATATTTTGGTTAGACATCAGATAAATATAAAAACACTTTTAATCAATTAACTTTTAGTGAATTAACTCAGTTGAGTTAATTCATTAAAAGCCAAATCTTATTATGAATTATCACGAGTTTCAGATCTTGTGCTTTTCCAAATCATAAATCTACTGTAATTAATTAAAGCCTTGATTTTCAATTTTGAAACTACATCGTGTTCTTATTGTTATTACTCGTTTTCTTTTACAATGGACTCCTTGTATACATTGAAGTTCCCTTATTAGAATTTAAAGAAAAGTTCTCAGAAATGCCAGAAAATACGATTTCACGGAACCTAAATCGAGAATGGAAAACAACCAAGAATTAACCACCTTGGTTTACATCCAACAAGCCCTGGGGTACATTCTCAACAATAAGTTTTAACAAAGCTTGTTTTGTTTAAATAAAATTACACTGACATAAATTAGATGAGGTTTGCTTCAATACATTTGTTGCTTTTGCCCCTAACTAGATACAAGTTCCGGAGAAAGTTTAACGCTAAATAACAAACCTCCTGAGGGAAAGTAAACTTACTATTTTAACAGAGTTTAACTAAACCAAAATACTAAATTCATTTCCTGCTTTGGAATGATAGAGGGATTATGATTTGAATAGGCTTTGAGAGTATTTTGAGATACCTGTTTTGTTTTAATATTTAAAGATATAAGGGGAACCCAGAACGATGGCAGGGCTTCCAGTTCAGAAACAAAAGGTTAAGGCATAAGGAAAAGGGCTTCGCCGGAACTGAATCCAGATTCTACTGATTCAACTAATTTTGTGAATTGAATGTCTCCCCTCAGTACTATGCAGCAGTTAGATTTGAAAATTGTCTGGAGCATGAATTATTAGCACAACACATTCAAAGTAGCTTCAAAGAAAGACTACCTAGCAGAATTTGATCCATTAGCTTACTTACCTAAAGCTAAAGTATACTACTGGCGTCGACGTAATAATTTGTATAATTAGGAATTGATTTATTTAATCTAATTAAAAAACATTTACAAATGTTATGCAAGTACCGTATTTCCTTGCTTAGAACCCCCTGACACTCTAATTTTTCAAACCTTTCATTTTAGTATATAACTGATGGCTCTAGGGCTTCTAAAATAAGAAAAACAGTATATTCAATGCTTACAGTAAAGTAGTTTTTAATTATTTGTTTGAAAGAGAAACAGTTTTTACCGTTCTTGTACCTTGTCTATATGTCCAGTTTAATATACTGGACACGAGACCGCTGTCGAATCAACCAAGTGTTCCTGTTTGGATCCTACTGCTCAGTTTTTTAAATGTAATATAAGATCATTATTATTGTGAAGGTTATCTGTTGTTTCCTTTTGATTGCGAAATACATTTGTGTTGATATAATTTTATTCAAAGGAGCTTGTGCAATCGCATAAAAACAAGCAGATTTCTTCATTCTACGCATCAACGTCAAGTTGAAAAGTTCATAAGTCAGTCGCATTTCAACCATAAACTCACGAAAAAGAAGCCCTTTATTGTTTACCAACTCTAGTACCCAAGGTACAGGTGACCTATCGAATTTACACATAGCCGCAAAGTATAATCTTAATAAATTCCGAATTCATAATCTTACTCAAGATTCAAGATGATCTCAATAATGAGGGTTATGAAAGGGAACCACAATAACCTTGTTTAATGAGAAGTTAGATGTATGAAGCAAGAAATAATTTCATTTTTCTCGTGCATTTTTCATGAAAGATCCCTCTCATTCCCAGCACCTTCAAGACGGTTTAAATTCTAAAATTGGTTTTGCCCTGCCTACCTCACCACAATTTTGTATTATGACCTCTTTGCTTTCTCCTCTCTATTAGTTAAGATGTTAAAGGTAAAACTGAGTAAAAGTCAGTGCCGTGGTAGGAATTAGTTAGTAGGAACTTTAGTGTGGTGTGTACCTATACGCGTTTATTCTTCTACTGTCTGCTCTGCCAAATCAGAATAGAGAAGAAAGTCAGAATCATTAACACGAGCTTCATTTCCCTTCTGTAGGTTCTCCAGGGCTGTAAAAGAAGTTACCGGAAGGAAGGAAACATTATTTGCATCTTGGGACGTCTGCTGATGCTCATTCATAATCCAGGAAGTATGAAGAAGCATCAACTTAATGTAAACGCAAGCCAACCCTTCCTTCTCCACTTGAACACATTTACTCATGCATATGCTAGTGTTTTCATAGTACTTACAGTATCCTCCTTTCTCTCATACTTCATTCTATCATCTCTTTCACTCCTCTTGCACATTCAATATTAATTAAAGTTCGCAATTTGCCAGAAAGGAACAACATACTTGCACATGTCAAGGTGTACAGTACAAGTTGTAATGTGCCAATGTAGCCGTCTTTACGAGCTCTGACTTTTCCTCAACTTTTAACAAAGTATCAAGCCTAAAATGTAAACCTTCGTGTTGCCCTTACCTGAATCAAAAGTAAGAGTGTGGCAATGAGTTGCTGAATTATGGTTGTTAAATGTAATATATACTGGTCACCTTTGGCAGGGTCGAGATTTTTGAATTGTTGAAAAAGTTCATGTTTTACGTTAAGCTTAATTCTGATTAAATTTTGGAAGACTTAAAACATATTAAAGGATACACTGTTTCAGTTTCTTTTGTCTGTCAATAGTTGAGGGTTTTTTGGAAGTACAAGTGCATAACGTTGAAATCAAACTCGTTGCTAATTATACACTTTTTACTTCGATAAATAAAATCCTCTAGGATTCTATCAAATTCTTTTCTCAAGCAGTTGGAATTAAGATTTCTCAACGAAAATTAAGCTCTCACACACAAAAAAAAAGGAAAGAAAAACAACCTACTTTGAATGGCAGTATTATGCATCAAACATTAAATGCCTTAAATTTTATGAGGGTTTAGGATACAAAGTAATACAAACGAGTAAACCATTTAAAGACTACATAAATATCTACATATTATCCAAAAGAGTGCGGAAATGCTGTTAGGGATAAAAAAGACTCTCATTGATATACAATTTTAGAGTCTTTGTCTTTGTGGATTGTTTTTGTTGAATTTGCCGAGATATTCTCAATTTGGAGGATGGGACAAGTAAATGTGGTGGTGGGCATGGACTCATTCATGAGCAATAGGAACATCTTCCATTGGACTCTAGGGCCACATAATTCAGTAGGGAGAAAGAAATCGAGCTACTTTTATTGCAGACTGACAACTTCCAGGACAATAAATGCAAAGTAGCCTCTATCTATGTGTTTGTACTCCTGTTTGCTTCCTTCCTTTCTACTTTTGCATCTTTCCTCAGCTTGTTTTGTTTTCCTTTCAAAGCTTTTCCTATCGTTCTTCCTATCATCCTCAACTACTCCTTCCTAGCCCAACCAACACCAACTACTGATCATATCCTTCTGACTTGTAAACTTTGTAAATCCACTACGGTGTGTGTGGTGGTAATATCCAACTCTTAAGCACCCTTTTTCATCTATCTTTCTCTCCCTTCTCTCTTTTTCTATAAGAATGTGCACAACGCTCACGAGACTCTATAGAAATGTATTCTTCAGCCTGTTGAGACTTCTCGCATATCATAACTTACACTACTGCATTATATTCTTGTGAATTATAATAATAGTTCTGATGAATCCGTGAATCCCATTCTAAAATCGGGGACTTGAGCATAACATTCTAGAAAAGTAACCAAAAGAATGAACCAAAAAGAACTACTACCAATGAGTCTTTTGTGCACAATCATAAAACACGCTTTATACTTTATTTCCTCTTTTGGCTTTGGTATACATGAATTCACTTTCCTTTTCTGTAATATGAGAGCATAAAATATTTACTTACTTTTAGACGTACATTTACTTTACATGTAGTTAAATACCATGAAGACAACTTGCCAAATTTATTCTCTTTGAATACTAAAGTAAGTCATCATCTTATATTCTCTCAAGTGAATCCTTCTGCATAGACCATGTCACATTTACGCAGTCTTATCCTTTTATGATGCTTATCAATTCCAATCGAATGACCTGAAATCACTTGAAACAGTTAAGAAAACGTTTTAAAGTGTTCCTTCCATTTTCTTCGTATGTATCATAGTCATGTGTGTAATGCCATCAGTTTAGGTAATGGGTTTCTGGACAATTCACTTGACTTTTTAAACTCGTTCCATTTTTACCACTACAGTTTAACCTTACCTCAGTATTAGATCCCAACTGTAAGGACATTTTTAGCAGATTTTAAGCAAAACTAGGCTATCGAAGTCGTTTCATTACGTATAAAAAATAAATTTTGTAACAAGATGACAACAAACTGGGTTGGAAAACTCTCTGCAAGGCATTATTAAGAAAAACACTTGGTGAATAAAACAACATAAGAGAGGCTTGATATGAGGGAAAAAGAAGTAATGAGATTTTTCAAACGCTTTAATAGACTGAGCTGTTGCTGTTGATTAGAAGATCGTTGATTATCTAAAAAACATGTCGTGTCTTTAATCTATGATGAAAAGTGGATTTGAATACTAATGAATTCGTGCTGTGTAAATCAACAAAGGGACTTAAGGCTTTTTACCTTCTGCTTTTTTGTTTTGTTCTCTTTTCATTTCAAAAAGGTACTACCGTGTGTACTATCTACATCGTACTTGACATAAATAAAATCAGCAAGCAGAAAACAAAATACAGAAGAAATACATGAACCAAGTATAAAACTCTATCACTCGTAATTTAAAGGGATTTTTAAGCCCTAGTTTGATGTTTGAACCCTAAGAATTTACCATGTTCACTAAAAACATCAAAAATCACGAATTTGACTTTCTCGAAACAAATTTAAATCTCACAAGACAATTACTCAGATATCTGCTTTAAATAAATGAAACAGCCTCAAAACCAAAGAGATTTGGACACGAAAAAAATCACTTTATTTCCTTGCCTTTAATAATTATTCATACACAAATGATATACACTGATTAAGTTTGTGAAATGTTTACAATTATTCGGATAATAAACCATTTAAACCAGTAAATAAATAACCACAAAATGATAATCTATATTTGGCATCCTTTAAACATCCACATTCTAAATATTTTTTGGTACACCGAACAAGTATTTATATTACTTGGCCACTTAATTTTTCTTTTGATAGAGGTGTTGAGGGAGGGGGCTTATTTTCTATTAAAGTTTTTAATTATACAACTGAAAAACAATTTAGATTATCTAAATACTACTAAGTTAAATTCTCCACAAATTGATTAGGTACACTGATAGTAGTGATTCAGTATCCATTGTAGTTCCTCACGACTAGCCACACTATATATTCCCTTCAATCTTAATAATTTGACACAAAAACAGCACTCCCTAGTAATTAGACAACTTCATAAATATTCTCTATCGTTCCGGTTCCTTCTCTAGATGCGTTGGTGAAACTTTTTTCGTTATTGAGGAAGGATTAAAGGAGAATGTACACTTAAGTATTTACTAAATAAATATCCGTTGACACACCCTGGATAGTTTTTACATCTATTCATTACTACTTACATTAATTAAGATTAATGATTAAAATAATCCTAATTAATTACATAGAATATCTGCACGCAAATCGTGGGAAATTAACCTTAACATATTAATGAGTACTATCTGCGCTTGTGTTTTATCATAGACTTACAAGTTACACTGAAAGTTGTACAACAACATATACCTAATCTGACCGATGATGGAAGTAGTACAACAATACCATGTATGCGATCCAAGGTTTTTTACACACGTATGACAGGTATATGTAAATTATTTAGGTAATTCAAAATCTACGTATGTAAATTTATAATAGGACCCTATAGGAATCATTTCATCCTTTTTTCTTTATTGTGGAAAATATTGTAAAGTTAAATTTAGCTTTAATCATGCAATTTTATATGAAAAACAGAAATTTTAATTTAAATATGTAGTAGAGAATCTGCACCATACAAATACTGTCTATAAATTGTATAGATAATTCTTTTTACACATGATTGACGCAATTTTCAGTGTTTAACTTGGAACTATGCGTTCCAATGCGAATAGAATATTTATAGCTTATACGATATTTAATATTTATACTGGCACTGCTATTCAATAGAAGAAGAGTAGATTAATACAGCAATTAGAATTATGTAGAAATAATCTAGAACTAACATTTAGCTATTGTTTATTAAGTTATAACATAGGGCCATTAGACCATTTATCCGTACATTTAAAAGCCTATGTGATTAAAGAGCATTACAATTACTAATTAGATTATCCTTTTTAGCACTAATAATAATATATTTCCCAGCAAAACTCAGCAATTAGATTTTCACTTGGTTATTCATTCTATTTATTCATCTATGTATGTCAAAATGTCACAAATTTTTGGTACAGTCATATTTAAACTCTTTAAGCAAAACATTATCCAAGTGTGTGTTTATAAATCATAGTTGAGTGAAAATAACCTAGAAGTAAATTACTTATTCAGCACATGAAGTATCATCGTAAAACGAAACATGTTCTTTGTGTGCATTTACCTTAAATAAATCAATCCAGATTCCACAAGGGCCCTTTTACTTAAAAAAGGAAGAACTAGCTTAGATTTTATTTTTGGTACGTGGCCTAAAAATGAAACTGATTGAGGTTGAGGATATAGAATTAGTAGAAGATGCTCAGTTTCTCGGCAGTAAAAGGCAGTGAAAGGGGAAGAGGTGTAGGTGTATAGTATCAATGTAATATTATGTTACTGCGTGTGAAAGTGAAAGAATCAAGTGTACAATAATGCAGTGAATAGATATAGGATAAAGTCCTCTAGTGATGGTGAGATGCGTAGGGAGATATTAGGATCAAGAATTGAAGAGGACATCCTTGAGGGACCAAGTTAAAATCTGCTTTTGGTTTGACCAGATAACATTGAATTGAATTGGATTCATCCATTCTAGAATTGGACAGTAGGAAACCTACTTTCATATACACTTTGACTTTTTTTACTTTCTTACTGACTTTCACCCACTCAGAAAGTCCAGTCACTACCACGCACTTACTTATTACTAGGGTAGAAAGTAGTCTGATGATGCAAGTTGAAGCCAAAGTAAAAGTAAACAACTATTGAGTTTGAGGGGGTTTTTTTGTCATGAAATGAACAACTGCAAAAAGATATGGGTACGTGCTTTTCCACAATACAATTTCTTATTCGAATCATCTATTGTTTTTTTTAAAAAACTAAAGACATTTTTCATTTTGAATTTTAAAAGTTAATTATTGATACAAATTAATTGTAATTTATAAAATTATTTTTATAATTTCCATTATTCTGTAGTAATTTTTTTATTTAATGAGTTTAAAAAATAAAGTATCTGTCTGTCTTTCCTGTACTGCTGCAATTCGTGGTATCTGAGAGTCGTACCTGTAAAGATGGAAATTATCAAGATACGATCAGAAACCTTCAAAAAACGTTTCACTGACTTTAAGTGTGTTAAATGAAAAAAGATTTAATTCTAACATATAGGATTAAATTAGAGTTTTTTTTAAATACTTGGCCCGAATTCCCCCTCATACTTGACCGACTTCTATCTTGAGAGATCCTAAATTCCTAAACTCATCTGAAAATGGGAAAGAAAGTGTAGCAAAAAGTAGAGAAAGCGGAAGAATACTGTCCTTCCTTATACATATCTCTCTCTCTCTCTCACACTAATAATACTATCCACTTTGACATTAACTTTAGCTCTTTCTCACAATTCACTTTCACTTATACACGCACACACACATGCAATATTGCTTTTTATTCTTATCAAAACATTGGCGATTGTCCAGTTTGCCCAAGGATTAGATTTGATCTATTTTTGAAAATACTATGATTTTTAAAAGTCTCCATTGGGACTTACTACTGAATGTCTCACTTAAATATTAAATATAAAATATTAGAAAGGCTTAAAGAATTAACCCATTGATTCATACCATTGAGAATTTTGTGAATCTTAAGATTAGTAATAGTAATAATAATGGTGAAAGGGGACACAAAAGTTCAACATCAAACTATCTGACACAGAAAAATCTTTTACCTAGAAGCTGCTGTGATGACATGATGATATACATAGCCTTAAGTTATAGTTATACAAATAAAACTAAAACGCCTTTAATATTCTGAATACTAAAGAATACCCTAATATAGAAATACTTAGCTAATTATCCTTACACACAATACAAGTGTAATTCACTAGATTAAATGGATCTGTATAATAACATTAAGGTATACAGCTTATTTGTGAAGTTGTGATGTGATTGCCTGAATTTTGTAAGGATTCTTCTTGTTACGTACCTAATTACCATATTTACTAAACATGTTGTATTCCTCCAAGTTGTATAACAATAATTTATACACGTTTTTTTAGAAGAACTTTGCAAAATCGCATCGTACATAAATAGTAGTAGTAGCAGTAGTAGTAGTAGCACTGGAGACAAGCACCATAAAATGTTTTCGTTAGAATTTTTGGAGACATACATGAACGAAAACACGCCCATAATGCAATGAGTTTTTATCCTTGTCTTTTCCTCTAGATTATATTATCATCCATCCGGTTATGCAGTGAAAGTACGTAAGAATGTTCCAATAGAAGAGTGGGAAGTGTAACATAGTCAATAGTCTACTAGTGGCTTACTATTGTATTAGATACAAGTGTGTGTAGGGTCTATTCATTCACAGCTTAGTTATATAAGACATACATAATGCTTTTTAATAATATCATTTCCCTTTTTTTGCTTAAGCTCGTCTCTGTCTGTCCTTCACTCACTTTCACTCAGCACTACTGCACATGTAGACGATAAATACGGATAAAATTTAAAATATGCAGGGATGAGTAAAACCTAGGTTCAAGAATGTATCAGCATTATATAAAGAAACTACATATTCATTGCACATTTATACACACATATTAGGTGTCTATATATAATACAATTATATTTAGTAAGAAGAATGATCCGACTTTTCTGCCTGTGTTCAAATCTGTGTTAGCATGTAGGGCTTTAAGACCTAATGTGTACAGAGGGTGGGTAGTAATAGTAGTAGTGGTTGTAGTTAATAATATGTAGCAGTCTTCCTAGGTTTCCTTTTACTAACGCAATAATAATGCATGGCAATGGATCAACAATGCACACGATTTAATTTGATGCTGTCACTTAGCTTGTGTACACACGGATTAGTCCCACAGAGTCTAAGGGGGGTGACCTTCTCACCTCATTAGCACCCCTAGGGACATTGTTGATGAGAATTTGGTAGCTCTTCGTCTTCTGGAAGTTTCGCATAGATAATGTTCTAGTATGGAGGGACAGCTTCCAAACAGAACAGTGCTAATGAAAACAGCCAAGAGTAGCAGTCGACTTGCTGGAATTGGAAAATTCGCTGAGCCGCTGTGGGAGGATCCTGTACAAAAAAATTGTATACAATGAATTAAAGATACTTTAATTTTGTTTTCAGAATTTAGTCAAAAAGTGTGATAATAGTTGTTAAGCGAAGCAAATAAGCTCTTAGGATAAGGTTGATGCACAAGAAATGCCCAAGTTTATTTTTTTGTATTCTTGATCATAGGATAAAGGTTAATAAAGATTTATTCGACTATTGACAGAAAGTCTCATTCATTAACCTGACTATTGTAAAGTGTAATACGAGGCTGCCAAATGCCAAAGCGTCTTAAGCCAAGTCAAAGAAGGGAGAAATAATCTTAAGCAATGGACAATTGGGAACAATTCATTGGCACCGAGTTCCCTACCCTCCGACACACTATCACTATCATCATCATCGTACAAAGCTGAATCCAATTTGTTAGAGGAGGAAGAAGATGCGAGATTGTACATAAGGGAAGGGAAAGAAAAGAAAGTGATTTGTATATAAAATATATATAGAGATAATAGAGAATATTAGATGGTTGCTTGTAGACTACCCAATAGTGACAAATGCCTTAGATGTCATATGACGGTTTTAAAAGAACTCTTGGTCCTACTACCACCCCTCATCATCTTCATCCTCACTTGACAAAAGTCTTTGTAGTGAACGAGGCATTTGTTTTGATTGAATTTCCGGTGTCAAAATCTCCTATTTCATCTCCCTTTCACCTTTTGTTCTTCCATCCGGATCTTTCATTTTCTTTTGCTATTGTAACCTTTCATTTCAAACTTATTCTTATTTTGTATTCCTACTGTGCCTTTTATCATCTAGTGCCATCCTCACAAGTTGTTTATTTCTCAGATCCAATAAGAATAATAAAAATGATGGTGGTAATAATAATAAGAATAGTGTTTGATTGCATCTATTTCCTTTTAATAAAATACACTTCATTAATGTAGTGCATAAGGTGCTCAATATGGAACAGATTGAGTTGAGCAGGGGTTGATTATTATTCAATTTTTCACACATTCTTTGCTTTGTTATCCCCTCTCTGATTCGATTTCAATCATGTCCTAATGGAATCACAATCATGCTAGAGAAAATTGTTGCAATTTCTTTGAAAAAGCTAATAAAATTCTGATTATGAAGGTTTGTTTGATTTCCAATATTACACAATAGTAACCTTGTCTACCTTTTCAAGTCTGTAACTTGAAAAATAATCAATTTTCAATTCTCCGTACTTTCATATAGATATGATACAAGCGGAAGTCCAAAAGCATAATAAATAATAAGCAGATTAAAACTTGCCCTTTGAAAGTCAAATATAAAATAAGACAACTTATAATGTGTTACGTAACCGGGTGAAACATAAATTATGGAGATTCAGCCCTTTATAAAACCCTTGTAAACCTTCACTTTAATGCCTTTCAAAAGCGAAAAAATAATAATCCTTAACTTGCCAGACTAGAGGTTACATTTATACCTAGAAATATCTATGACCCTGTTTTGTTCCAATATTAGTTGAAGTAGTAGTAGAAGTAGCAGTTGTTGTAGACAGAATCAAATGAAAATGGAAAAAAGTGTAGTAGAAGAATCAAATTGATCTCATCTCATCAACTCCTTAATTCAACTTTGGATGAACTCTTCTCATAAAAACAGTAAGAAAGACCATCCCCTCGATCTTCTTACCTTCTTTCTAAATCTATCTGGATTCTTTGTATACTTTTTACATTATATTCCACATCTATCTCATATCATCTCCCTATCTGGTTTTTTTCACTAAGGAAAAGGATACAGGATAGCAAGCATTAAGTACAGCATCAACCACACGCTTTTTGATCTTCATTGGATGAGAATTAAAGGCCCGTTTTTTTTCTTCGAGAAGAGGACTCTACTTACTTATTGCATGTTATATGTGATAAAACACTAGTAGGTAGTTGAAGTAGCAGTAACAAATATAGAGTAGTTGGTACATGAGCCTCTTTGAGAAAAGTTAAGAAGAAGGAAACAGATGAGTTGGGTTAACAGAAAGGGTAAATTGTTCTCTGGGAAAAGGTAAAGGTTACAACAGATGAGGTTTAAATTAAATCGTTTACTCACCAAATGAGAATAAACGTAGCAAGAAAGAGACAAACTTTACACCACCATCCAACACCAAAAGTCAACCGTAACCGTTACCATATCCATCCCTTTGCAACCACCACCACCAACACCACTAACAGTAAGTAGCACCTCACAACCACCAACTGCTACTACTTTCTCACCTAACCAACCCATCCCAACGAGTCAAGTTCAGTCTGGGTATATATACCAGTGGCAATGCACAACGTGACTTTCACTTTCAAGACAAAAGTGCTTTCTCCCCTTTCAATGTGACTTTTATGTTTTCCACTATTTTTCTTAAATTACTTACATCTCATTAATTTTATTTTACTGGTTGGATTACTCAAATTTGATCCTATTTTTTTTGCTTTACACATGGTGTAAAGGTGTGTGTAAATCTGAGGTACGTGCTATGTACCTCAATAGAAATTGTTTTCTTGGTCTACATACAAAAAAATGATTTCACACACTTTACACTACCGTACATAGAATGCAAATGCCTATTTCATGATTTAAGTATGAGTCACCAGTAGTAGTACATACGTTTATAAAAAGGGAAAATTGCCTTATCTAGATGTATACGCAATGGAGTGAGAAATGGGCATTGGTAACGTCGTCACCCTTTTTCCTAGTTTTGGGGTTTGAAATTCCTCTGTAAATTATAAACACCCCTGACTTGTGTGACAAGGGTTAGCCAAAACCACCACTGGAGATAGGTAACCTGAGAAGAGGTATTTCATAACTTTGAAAAGTTTGGAATTCCAAATGAATGGCTTCAAAAGCAAAGAAGTTTTAGTTTCACCAGGATACAAGAACCAGGATGAAAGTCATCCTGTATAAATAGGCTAGTTGGGTTTTGAAAGACTGGATAGGTAGCTACACGTATACATACTGGATTATTATCATATTATACATATGTGTACTTTATATTATAAAGGAAAAAGTTTTCGTAGGGAAAGTGAGAAACAATAAATATTTATTTGAGCACATTAAACATACGTGGCCTACATAAAGTACATTTTAAATCCATAGGAAGTACTTTTTGAGACGTCTTTTGTTCATGAAGTCTGTGCATGAGTAGATGAAAAAAATAGATGTATTGATCAAAGTATAACTTTTTTACTGTGGGTATTTTACAAGGTGTAACTTCCTGTAACAAAGAATAAAAGGGAAATAGTCTACTTCGACCTATCAACCTCTAGGGTCCATGCTCATGGTCCTGATGCAAATCAAAGCTTGTCTACCATGTAAAAAGGGTAAATAAGACAAAACAAGTAGGGAGAGACACTCAAAGATTTATTTGTTAGAGTGTTGCATCTACCTGAATTTTTTAATCTGCTGTTACTACCAGAACCAGTAGATGAAGAATTATCCACAACAGAGGATATTTTTGGGCGATCATTTTCATGAATAGTTTCTTCTGATGTTTGATGATAAAGGTTTTGTATTTTGGCTAAACAACTCAATTTAAGTTTTCCATTTATGAAATGAGATTGCTCGAGTGTAAAGCGTATTCCAAGTTGGGATGATTCTTTATTGTCAGCTTCCTTAAATCTCTTCAGTTCCGGTGGATCCAGGTAAGAGGGAGAGGCCTGTATTTTTACAAATAGAACAAAAAAACTCGAAATTTAAGTCCCATCCGTGAGCTTAAGGCTTACAAAAAGCCAATGACAAAACCAAACGTAATTGAAAGAAAAGTATTAATCACCCGTACCAAATTCCCATTGATGAGCCAAGTAAGATTTGCAGCTGGTTTTGAGCGATATGAGGTACAATTGGCGGCCAAAAGGTCTCCAACAGCGTATTGCTGTTTGGCTAATCCGATTTCAGGCTTCTTGTCAGGGTATGCTGTCCAAAGAAAAAAAATGAAAAAAAATAATTGCTTCAGTAACTTAAGATTGAAAGTGAAAGGAGGCGATGGTTAGCGAAAGAAGTCAGTAGTGGCATTTTGCTCTCTAGGATAATTCATAGTGTCATGTCATACTAATAGCTTCATCATCACCATCATTAGGATAAACTAGGGGAACAGAATCCTTTAAGAAATGTTTTAAATAATATTACTGTTGATCGTTTTATAGACAGCTTTGTATCCTTCATCACATCTCATCCCACTGAAGAAACCCTAATTCATATAATGTTGGCTTAGCATAAGAGGCTGAGCTGAAAAAGGTATGAGAATTGTTGAAGATGGAATTGATGGTGACACTATTATTATTAACTTGTTGTTGTGGGAGAAGGTTAAATCAACTTTGTATGCATAGTAATGATGATGGAAGTGGTGGTAGTAGTGGTGTATGTAGAGTTTGGTGGGTGGTGGTGGCAGTGTGAAAGTATTTTGTAATATTATGTAGAGAGTGAGGGTAAATGTTTTGGACAAGACAAGAGCAAGAGGGAAGAAGAAGAGAGGAAAAGGTGACAAGTGACAGGAGGCAGGCGCTACTAATATCTCTCTAATGGGTATTTCGTATCCACACCTACTAATGCATGTCCAAATGGATGGAACCTATCGGCCAACTTAACACTAGATTCTAGTATAGATTTCTCCCCCAAAATCCTGAGATTTATGGCTACGACATTTTGGCTTTGGCTTCTCTCCTCTGTTCTTTCGTCTTCTCTTGTAATTGCTTCCGATATCCTCACCCTTCCATGTCTAATGCAATGTCTTATCTCATTCAAATCCGGATTTCGATTGAAATGTTCTACGGTAATGATTTCAGAATCTCCATTTACCAAGAGGAGTAATCTATATAATCTATACCTGTGTGTGTGTGTGCTGTAAATCTTCCAAAGAAAAATTATTTCCCTGTGTGTCCCAATTCTATCTAATATAATCATTGTAAAGTGTCCTGGCTAAAAATGAGATGACATTTTACATCCTATTCTTTACTTGGATTTTTTTGACATTTTTGGAATTACTGGAACGTAATACTGGGAATCGTTTCGTAATAAATATATATTCTATATAATTCTTCAGATTTTCCAAGAAGTTTTCAATTAGTACTTGAGAATATACGATAGCTATAGAATATTTTAAACCTTCTCAAGTGCTAAATATGACTTCTTGTAGACTATAAACGTTAGTAATAGGACAAGCTCTCTGTACTTTTTAAAACAGTAAGGCCATTTCAGTCAAAACGCGTTATACTAGAAGGGTACTCACACTCCACTTAAAACACTCAAGACTCAAAAATCAAAGTTTACTCTAAATCTACATTATAACACTTCTAGTCCAATAATAAATCCCGTGCTTTCATGCAAGTTAAAATAAAAAATGTATATAAAAACACGTTAAGGGTTGGTCTAAATAAAAAAAAAACATGGCTCGGGTGGTCTAGTAAAATTTTAAGCTACTCTCAAGGTATGTCTTCGCATCGAGTTAAGTATCACACGTTCTTTCAATCTAATTCATGTGTAATGGAAACCTTTTCGGAATCGAAAACCAAAGTCTCCTTACTCCTTGTACAGACCTGTACACTATACTTGGGAAGTGAAATGTCTCCACAGGGTTCTGTTTTGTTGAGTACACTACTACCAAAACCAAGTTAAATTTCAGAAATTTTTAGTCAGCCACTGTCACTAATGGCCCTTTACATATACATACTCAGCTTTATACCTTGCGGTTTAACCGCATTCAATTTTTCACTAAACAGGAAGGAAGTTGGTGGACAAAGATAAAATCCCTATTTTTGTTATCAATAAAGCCTTATTATCTGGGAATTGAATTTTCTGCTATTTTTAAATCATGTAAAAACGACTCCAAAGCTAATTTACAATCATGTACTTCCTTTTTTAAAATTTAGTTTTAAATAAAACAAAAAATAACCCAACTATAATGCAATAATTCCTTACATTGTCATAAAATTGCCTTTCATTTCATACCCCTAAATTTATGTTTGTTCTGACAGCATGCACGTACAAGATTTATCACTTGAACCTAAATCCAAATCGAAGAAAGTCTATCGAAATAGGTGAAAACGGAAGAAATCCCTCCACTTCCTTTTTTTCTGTTTCTCTCAACTCGTATTTAAACGTGCAGAAGAATATGTAATAGATAGATGCTGATTCTACACTCTCCGGTCTGATCTGAGTACTCAACTCTTTGTCAGTCGACTTAGCTCTTTTATTCCCTATGCCTGTACAATTGAGCATCATTCACGATTCCAAAGTATAATATCTGTACACATGCATAGAAGCAATAGGCCACATTACATTACACTATACAATGCATGCATGCATGCCATCAGAAATATTTGCATATGCCGACTTAAATTTTTGAGGATTTGCTAAAAGTCAAAGACAAGCTTTTCTTCTTCCTGACGGGATGAACATTCAAACCACAGTAGTATATAATGGAGGAGATGAACGCTTAGATATTATTATATTAATATAACCTATTATTACAGTCATGTAGACACCACCACCACTGCAAGGCAGTTTAGCGTAAGTACCTACAAGATTATGCCAGACATTCATACAGGAGAAAGGAGCATAAGGCACCAAGGGAAAGCTGACAAGTCTGAGTATGTGCATACAAAGCAGGGTAATTTGTTATGTTGTGTGATGTTGTGACTTATTTTTGATGGACACCGTAAATGGGCCAAATAGAGAAGACAAATGGAGAAAAGTAAAAGTCTGGTGAAAGGTTTTTTTTTCTTTCAAAACTTTCTTCCAAGAATCAGACTCAACTCTATTTATTTGACTCGCATATGCATAAACATTCTCCACCACCATTGCCTTTCTCCACTTTTCCAAACCCGACCATAAGAGCCAAACTCTGTCTACTTATGTGGTCTACTTTTTATAGGATTCTATTCTCTTCCTTGTAATATTATGATCAGCATAACCTCAGGATATATATGGATGCCTAATTAAGTAGTACATAGTGGTAGATAAAGCTCCCTATTTATTTGTAGCATGTTGTTGTTGTGGTGTGTTTAGCTATTAACTTAGCTTACTAGAGATTAGCTTCCTTCATCGAGGATTTAGATATAGACTCTTAAGCTTTAAGCTGAGGTTTTATTTACCAAAAAAAACTCTTAAACCAACTTCTTAAAAGCATACTTAGCTATTAGTTTAAGAGTAAAGAGTGTTTTGGATTTTTAAACAACATTGAATTCTCGACTTAGATTTTGATCCTTGGTTGTGGTTGCTGGTGGTGGTGGTTGTATTGTTGTTATTCTGTTAGTGTGTGGTGGTGGGTAGTAGTTCCCTAGATGTTTGGGTGATTATGCATAAGATGTGTTTATGAATATTATGGGTTTGTCTATTTTTTGTACTTTTATGCTTTCAGATAGAGGAATTTACTCTTTAGAGATTTGGCATTCCATTGGTTTTCTATTATTATCATTTATTTATTATATTGCTTCTTAAAGACTACAAAACCAGAACTACGTTTGGCCTTTGCTTTCTCTCATTTATTCTTATTCTTATAACAAATAAGCCTCTTGTTTCTTCTATGTTTGGGATGAAAGAAAAGATGAAGAGGCTCTTCATTTATTCTATAGACTAAAGAAATTGTCTACGCATTTAGTCAAGGAGACAATGCTCAAGGGCTGTTGTCAATATTTTGGTTGGTTTGAAGAGAACGCTTTCCTCACTGTATATACTTTCTGTTATCCTTGCCAGTTCTTTAAATTATGTCCCTAAAAAGGAACTAAACGTTGTAAAAAAATTAAATAGTCAACATTTTTATTTAAAAAAGACAATTTAAACCCTAATCTGATTGTTTTGGGTAGAAATTTTTATTAATTGAGTGTCTTCGCTAAATGTTTCCTTCCCCTTTTAACCTACGGTTCGTGGATTTATAATAGGGGAAGGGGATGAATTTTCCGCTTTCCTTCGCCTTGTAGATATTACATGCAAGGTTATTAACAAATTCCACATGCAACAAGCATAAATATTTCACATAGCTGCTTAATGACAGCTTTGTCTTGAACAATAACTTTCTTACGAATTTCGTAAGTTTTATATCCTATCAGTTAGCTTTTAGTGAGACTTGGGATAAAACTGTTACTCACTTAACTATATATGTTTAAATTATACTGTACATGTAAAATTTAACAATCAACTTTATTCGTTACTTTTCTGATTGGTTTTGGTTATGATTAAAGTAAAGTGGACGGTTTATTTTAATTGGTTTTAGCTTATGAGCAGTTAGCTCTTTCTCTTTTGCAACGTTATAATACTTTAGATTTTGCACTGTATCAAGCGTATAAGAACTGCAATACTTTTTT
Organism: Isotoma decorata; assembly: GCA_034698605.1. Lineage (NCBI taxonomy): Eukaryota > Metazoa > Arthropoda > Collembola > Entomobryomorpha > Isotomidae > Isotoma > Isotoma decorata. Next base: position 47,084 of record JAQGBU010000074.1, read on the forward strand.
ACTACCATTAAAATGTAAATCCATTATCCTATTGAATTTATAACTATACAGCTTTAAGAAAATGTCAAGCTATCTTCAAAATGTTTTATAATTGCTATCAACAATCTAGTTCAGTAAATATTTCTAACTCTTCCAACAATTTTTGAAGCTTTTATCCTAACAACGACCTATTTTGTCTACTATTACCTAAAACAGCATAATATGAAGTATTTAAAGGATCGTGTAAATACGAAAAGCCTCAAAGTCAAACTTTACCAAGATAAGTTAATAATGAGCTTGAAACTGTCACCACCTCAAACCCCATCCAGATCAAGACAATCTGCATAGATAAGTCCTGCCTGTTGTCAAACCCGTCATCATTACTATCTAAAAACCCTGGCACGAATAGCCCGTTATAAAAACCTACTCTGCTTTTTCTTCTTCCAAAAGAACTCATACTTCAAGTAAAACTCAAGGAACATTTTCATACGAAAGAAATATCTCCAAGAATTAAAAAAACATTGTGTTAGTATACAACAAAAAGAAGCCTTTAGAGCTGCTACACAAGTAGTAGCTAGTTCTTTAGAGAAAAATATTTTTGAGAAAGTTGTCATATTTTTCATGAGGCATATTCTTTGACTTTGTCGGCTTCATTGTGAACTAAACTGAGGCAGACAGGATGAGCAGGGTTGGATAGGAGGGTTTATGAATGAACTACATAAGATAGAGACATGAATATAAAAGAAAGCAGGGTAAAGACATACGGAGGAGATATCGAAGGAATGGACCGTTTCCCTTTAGAATTCTTGATGTATTCTATTCACTTCTCCCTCGTCCTCATCTTCATGAAGAGAAATATTTCCCGGACAATAGAAAGATTGTAAGAAGGTAGTTCATAATTTTAAGACCTTTTACTTTACTTATTCTACTTCCTCTCTCTTCCAACTTTCCTTACTACAAAATTCACTTCCTTCCCTCACATTTTACATAGAAAAAAGCAAACCAGAGACAGCAATGAATGAACTGATCTTGAGGCCTCAGGATTGTTCATAGCTATAGGAGATAGCATTTCTACTCGGGCATTCTGAAAATATTTTAGCCTCAAGCTAACCAACTTTAAAGTAAAAGGAAAACCATCCAAAGAGTACAAATAAAACACATGAATTATGATCTAAGCTTTAGAAAACACAATACCAAAACACTATGTCTTACAAACACATACACTTTTTTATAACTAATGCTCTCCCTGCATCTTAAACACAATATTTTAAGATCGACAAGGAGTCTTACTTGTAAGTAAGATGTGTGAGTGAGTGAAGACGCTAAATCCGGTGTATTTTACATCTGCTAGAAGACTTTTCTACAACTCAGTCTTCTATAGTATGAAAATCCCCCAATCAAACTGTTTTCCTGCTATTTAGACTTTTTTCACGGTCTGATTATCCAAGCAGAGTACAACTATTGGAGACGAGTGAGGACTTGAATCTTTAAACATGATTCACTTTTAAAATACCTTTTCACTTTATACCGATTTAAACTACAAAATAGTACAGAAATAATACTAGTAGCAATAAAGCTTAAGAAATGGTTTTTGAGTTGGAACTCAAACAGGAAATAAATGCTAAGGTACATTATCCTATATGAAAAGACTATACGGTATAAAATTAAACCATATATAAAGTATCTGTAGTTCTAAAAGTATGTAATGAATAATAACAATATTACTTGAATGATGGCACATAGACTTTTCTATTGCTATACCTGATTTTTGAAATGCATCTACTTTTTACAAAAAGTTTTGCACATCCATATCATCACATCACATAGAGCTATAATAAGCAAGCCCTACTCTGCTTCTAGATTTTTCAGCTTGTGTGTAAAAAGTATTAGCAATTGTGTAACAAAGTGATGATGACTTTCACCTCTTTCCTGTGAAAATGGAATAGTAATCCGGTTAGAAAGCCAGACCAGGGTTAATATAATACACTGAGAACATAGTTATTATATGTGTTTAGAATGAATGATGAAGTAGAGAGGAGAGAGAGTCATTATATTATGAATGCGTGTGTGTGTTCTCTTTCTAAAACAATAGTAGTGAATGTAGACTAGAGGCAGGGAGGCATATAGAGACAGTTAAGAGTTATTTAAACTCATTCATCGCTTTTTGGTGAGTAAGGATCATAAACCATGAAAAAACATGTGAAATGCTGAAATTCAATCTAGTTGACATTCTCTCACATCTGCAAATAAATTTTGTCAAATTAGTGTCCAATTTACATCGCCACCCTGGTGGTGTATAACTTAATTTTCTTTCATTCTTCTCTTTGTTTTATTTCTTAGGATTGTATAAACTCGAATTATGTGTGGTAACAAAGTAATAAATTAATCTCAGCTTGAACCAAGCCAAGCTTATTTCACACGCAGTTTCCCCCTTCTCATTTCACTAACTCATTTATTTTTCATTGTGCAAAAAAATTCAAAAAATTAATTTGTAATGCTCAAAATGCTTTCAAAAGTCTTATGTCATTATGAAAATTTACATGAAAAGAATAAATATGATAAGTACCTAACTCAAGATAAGAAGATAATGAAGCTTTACGATTTAATAAACGCATACAATTAATTTTCTACAACGATGCGTTTTATAAATCTACATGTGAATATAAAATACAGCAGATTAAAATTAGAATGTGATGTTACTAATACACGATAAAGCTAGGCATGTTTTTACAAGCTTCTAAAAAAAGTTTATCTCTAGCTCATCTTCAATACTCTACGCAACGGAAAAACAAACAGTTTTTTAAGTAGACTTTGAGTTATCAACAACGAAGTGAAAAAGAGCGTTGTATGATCGGATTAAAGTTTTCTTCGTATTAATAAAGAGCTTTTCATTGTATGTAAAAGTATGTAGTTGTGTGGACGAGCGAGAAAAGACAACTAATTCCATAACATAGATTACTACTACAAAACAAGATAGCAGAAAAGAGGAAGCGATGCGATTCTTTGTACAATTGTCATAGTTGTATCATTACTAGTAGTAAATGTTGAGAGATTTTCCGTTTTTTATAGAGTTGTTCATAAACCAAGTATCAAAACGTACAAAAAGTCAAGATTCATCAAAAGAAAGTTTTTTGAACGTGTCTGTTTTAAAACAAAACAAATATTTGACATGATTCAAACATTTCTTAAGAAAGAATACAAGACTAGAAAGAAACATTCAAGCGTCTCAGCTTACACGTTGATCCTAAGGTTGCGAATGTGAAAGAGGTGTTAAATCATCAAAGGGAATTCCGTTGAACTTTGTATTTGCTAAAATTTATTTTAGCTTTAAATTCTCCTTAATTACAAATTACAAGTAGGACCCTGGAGGCTCTTTTCATTTTTTTAAATTTTATGTCAAGTTGCCAAGAAAGAAGAAGGGTTTGAAATTTTTATCCCGTGATTTTTGCAAGATTTTATGTTGTTGTTAGTTCTTGTGATGGTGTACGATTGGGGGTGAGGAGACAGAGAGGGAGATGAGTGAAAGAAGAAGGGAAGGAAAAAGGAGATGGGAATATCTGGTTAGACAGCCCAGAAAAAAGTGAAAGTGTGTAAACAAAAGACTTTCCTTTGCATCATTTGACAAGAACAAATGACAAACCAAAGGAAAAGCGGAACTTCTTTTCCTTTAATAGTGCTCATGAATTCTCTTATTTATAAGTACTATTCAAAAATCGTGTGGAATTTTTTTTAGACTTCAAATTTAGTTAAATTACAGGAGATATTGCAATAAATATGGTTTTCTTATGTTGTTTAATTACTGTTAAGTATGATAATAAATAACAGCAGACTATTGGAGGGGTCAAAACTGACTTAAAGGTTATATTTTTAAAACTGCGTAACTCACCTGTAAATTGTAAAGAATCGTTTTTTGTGTTCATTTATTTATTCAATCAATATAAAAGCAAGGATTTCTTTGAATCTGCTCTAGAAATTAGATGTACACATTTGTTTTGTTCATTATGCTAAAACCTTCAAATGAAGGAATCCTCCTGCAAGGAAAGCTGGGTGGAAGGTTTTTGCAAGAATTTTTACAAGTGAAATACCCTCACACCCCTATACGTACTTCAGTTATTTCAATTTACAAATATCATTGATTAGAATGAGAAAATAAGTATTTAGAAAATAAACACTTTCTGAATTCCATGGCTTATGAATGGCTTTTACACGTTTTGTCAGTATATTTTCTTTCATATAAAAATCTTTCACTTGGTTCTTTTACCGACTAGGTGGTATTACTACTACTACTACTAGTTAAAGGAATAGAGCTTTAATAACATTCACTAACTCCTAGTAAACTTTTTTAAACCTTTTTAAGTGGCTTCTTAAGAATGAGTAACTTGAGCATTGACAGAACCCTAATCCTTCTCACGTAATAAAACAATAGTTAGCACTTCACAAATAAACTAAACTTGAATATAGTTAGAAACGGTTTGAAGTTTTTCTAGTAGGATGATACGCACAAGGTTGACGCATATTTTCATGCTGTTTTTTGTTTTTATTATTTCATCGGACACTTACTCACAATACTTTTATTATTGACTTTTATTATGTCTTTTTTCAGTCATTTAAAAAACCCTCAACCAAAATTATAAAAACAGCTTACACAATTTACGGAAAAGATTTATGAATAACTGGAAAATAAACTAAATTGAAAATTATATGGCTAAATTGAGCATTAATAAATACACCAAGTGTGTTTTTATAAAGGTTGCGATTGGAAATGTTTGATCAGAGATGACAAGTCATCAATTCATCATGATGATTCATTCGACATCTAAAACAAATCTAGGTAAGTCTTTTACAAGAAATAGTTATGAAATCTTCCAACTCCAGTTGAGAAAGTGATGAGGCTCATTTTTATTACTGATACCTTACTTTCTCCTCTTCTGTTTTTGCTAGCCAAGTTATATACACCTAGTTTAGAATGATTAATGACTCGAGTTATTGGGTAAGCCGTACTCTAATACTTCTCAACCATTTATTTACCTTTGCTATTTCCCTATTTCCCTATTGATATTGATATACTGACCTAAGTTTCCTCTGAGATGATTTACTTTTAGGCGAAAATTATTTCAAATGTGAAGAGAAGAAACGTGGTGGTGTCGTCTCCCAGACTTGGTGATTATTTTGTAGCATTTTATTACCATGAAGGGCCAAGAAAATCTGCAATCCAAAGTCTCATGCATGAGTTATGCCCAACAATCCTTGCGTTTCACTCCCAACCATCATAATATTCAATGATTATGACAACAAGGGAGCGAGAAGGGGTTATCTTTCAGAAGAAATGGTCTAAATGATCACTCTACAAAAGTACAACTGCTTTCTTTTCCTACTATCATATCATCACTACTTCTTCCCATTAGGAATTCCTTCTTGGTATGAATTCGTTTACCACACTCAAATTTCTTTATATCACATCCTATCATCCATTATGTATACAAATGCATTCCTCCTACTATTCTAAATGTGTACGTGTTTCCATTCTAAACATTGCATTCTAACCATACTACCAACTTCTACGAGTGCAAGGACAAACAGTGATCCACTTTTCAATTTGTTCCTGAATTATAGAATTGTCTCTTTAGTAGTCCCACTACTCCTACTTATATAGTTCAATTTCTTCATGTGAATAGATCCGTTCATGTGATTATTATTCTTTATTTCAGTCCTTCTCTGTGTGTTATTATTATTGCTGGAAATAATAGTATCCCAATGACACATTTTTAGCTTTTTCCTTCTTAGCTTTTTCTATAGAAGTGATTGAGCAATAAGCAAGATAATCTAAAATAGGTATTATTGTTTCTTGAAATGGAAAATTTCTGGAAAAGGTTATAAAATCTACATTGTTATAAATTACTGAATTTTGTTTACTTTACTATGTCTAGCCATAGTCATTTCTTATATTCTTTTGTCCTAAGATCCTCTATTTATTCTTTTTATCATAAGTTGAACCTGATTTATTTCACTATTTTGACATTCTAATTTATATTAACACTTAGCGAACTAAAGGTAACGAATCTACCTTTACTAGTGCATTTAAAAAAGTTTCTTACAAAGCCATTTTTTTTAAATTGAAAAAGCCTTATATCACTATTTAAGACTGACCCATGCCAATACCCTGTATCATTATCAGTACCACATAGGAAAAAGATATGAATGGACAAGACGGTTGGGACTAGAAGAAGAGTGCAGTTTATAAGCTGAAATGGACATCAGAGAGCTGTAAAGTTTCCAAGTTGCAAGTGGTCACTAAGCCAGCCACTTCATAAATTCAGAAAGTTGTGGTCAGGAGCAGAATTATTTGTCAGGAAAATGAAACTCTACTATTATCATTACACTTACAAGATATTATAGCATCATGCTTAGACATTTAGCTCAAAGCATACTTTCATACCCTTCTTCTTGTGAAGAAGTGAAAGCCTTAATATACACACACACTACAGTCCTGTCTGCCACTACTTCTACTACTGCTACTCACTACTTACTGGTTCACTTAGCTCGAACCTAGTAATGGCTTGTATAATAATAATGCTAAGAGGAGCAATAATCATAATGATAACTGCCTGGATAAGTAGTCCTTTCACCAACAAACCAACAAATTTCCAAACACAAACGGGAAATAGCTCAGACTCGACTCCTTTATTCGAATAATGTATAATGTTACGTTCAATCCCCTCTTGCAATGCGTAGGTACATCAGTAGTAGTAGCAGTGTTCATCCCTTCAAAACTCTAAGGCTTCAGGAGGTACTGGTAGTTCTATTGCATTGCAACTTGCAACAATGAATTCATATAATATATCTAATAGCAATAATAAGTAAACTTTCATCCAGAAATACTTTCACCAATAGACGAACGTTAGATCAGATAGATATGGTTAGTTTGCCATTATTGCGCATTCCATATCACTTCCTGACTACAAATACACAATTACCACCATAACTAGGCCCATTGTTACAACTATACTAACAGCACTAACACTCTTCCTGGACCCATTTTCCTTCACACACGCAATAATAAAATAGCCACAACAACATCCACACATATTGAGTTGACAGTTTAAGTATTTCGTGAACCTGCTTCATGTGCTTCCCTCGTCTCTTGGCTTTTACGCCAATTTCTATTGCCCATTTTAGACGACATGGACATTCATAAACAGATACCTTCGACCGCTTTTCAACGCTTCATAGCCCAAAAATATCACAGGCAATAGATTATTTTTTTCCTAAGCACATGGCTATATTGTATAGTGTAACATTTGAGACCTTTTGGTCAATCTTGTGAATTCATACAAGATTTTCCCCTTTTAGTAGTTCAACTCCATGACTTTGATACACAGCTTTCATTTTACCAAGGTGCTGGAAGAGAAAACTCTTTTAGCTTTAGCTTCCACATTTATATTATATTATTGTGTATAACGGAGTAAAATATGTTTGTCAGTGTACCATATGCATTATTGGGCAGGGCAGCTAGCAGTTGTCCTATTCAATTCATCGTTTTTTATAGCACAGCTTTTAAATTGCACGTTAGGGATGTTATATTGGACAGACATTTAGCAATAGGAAGTTGCTGATAGTAAACTGGACCTTTGTACCTATGCTATCTTTGTGTCAATCGTATTTATATGATTAAACGTTTCAAATATTATGTTGCATGCAGAAAGACCATGCAGAAAAACCAATTGCATATAAATGCAATAATGAAAACGTGAAAGGTATAATTTCACAAATTCGTTGATTTGCTAATGTATGCACTTAGGTACTTATAAATTATGAATATCATAAATTTCTTTAAAATTTTCTACATTTGATTTGACATGATGTCATAAATGTCATTTGGCATTTTATATTTCGATCGTAAAGCATAATTTTTGTTGTCAGTCTAGTTCCATTCTATAATTTACGGTTTTGACATTAAAATATTGATCACTGATAGAACTAAAAACTTTGTAAATTTCCATTGATTGAAAAATATTTTTCCTATCTTTATTGCTGTTCAATTATAATAGATTAATAATAATGAAGTTTTTCAGATTGGCAAACTCGGTTTGATGAAGAAGGGGAAATTTCAATTATCTTTTTGACTGATGTATTGAGCACAATCTAGGAGAATTATTATTATTACTATGTGAATGTAAGAAAACAATTTTGTTTTTTTATTGCCACAGGGCAAGGCTTTCTACGAGAGATAAGTAGACGATACAAGGAATTTAAGGTTGACGGGAGCTAACCTTATTGAATCAATCTAAAATCCCAAAACCCCAACTCACTCAATTCAGAGGAAATCAAGTTAGGCTGACACAAGCTGGGGAAGATGCTATGTATTTGGAGAAACATCACGTCACCACATTTTACCTTTCTTTCTCTAAAAACTAACCTTTTAGGAGTTCCCTTTCATTTCAAATCTCCAAGAAATTCTATTCAATATTTTTAACTCATATAAAACTACCTAGCTCTATAATCCTTTTCTTGCTTACGATTTCCTATTTTAACCCTTGATCGCTTTTGTTGCTCCTTTTATTGGATAATATGATATCATCAATATGGTTTTAGATAAGATGTATAGCAAGGATGTTTTTTTTAACAAAGAGGAATTTTAGGTTTTTAGATTGGATTAAAATGTATTGTAGTGGCATTAGTGTGTTAAATCTAAACGATGTAAACTTCAGTTTTAAAAAGCGTAGCGAATCAGTTAGTAACCTTGGGTTTAGTGTGTACTTGTATGTGTATACTGGATGAGGAACAATGCATTGGGTTTTAATCGATTAAATGTGTTCAATAGTTTTTGTAAATGAATTTCAAAGTGAGTTTTATGCAGTATGCGAATGATGAAAATGTACAAAGCATGTGAGTAAAGTATATTTGTTAATTGCCTTTTTTACACTTTGGTATTATTTTAAAATGAAGAATTTGGAAATTTGTATTATTCAACTTTTATGCTATAAAGAAATTTAAACAAAATGACTTACCCATGACGTAAAGAAATGATGTTTTTACACCGGTAGTAAAATCCGGCATGTCAGACGTAACTTCGCAACTGTATCGTCCAGTCATGGTGAAGTCCAGTTTTTTAAGCGTTAAATGAGTTCCATTAGATTTACTAACCTGTTCATATTAAAAAAACAATAGTTAATAGTTTATAAAATTAATACATTTCTCACTTTTTAACTCAATAGAATGTACAACCCAAATCTTCATATATGCAAATTAATTGATAGATTAAAAAAACATAAATAAACTAGGAATTCTTACATCAATGTGAAGTCCAGGAACGGGGAAGATTTTGATTTTTGGGACCTCTTTAGGTGTATACCGAAAGAATTCATGATTCCCTTTGTACCATTTCATAGTATAGAGTTGATCTCCACGTAAGTCATAAATACATTTCAGGACCGTAGAGTCCCCATACTTTACAAATTTGGGGACTTCTATATGAACTAAAGCATCCTTATCGTTTCCAATCGCCATTTCACCTTCTTTTCCCTCTCCATACTTCAACTCGCCTGGAATTTAAAAAGTTTACACGAATTAAAAATAGGTAGTTTGCGTATAACTATACAACTAAAATTACACTGAAATTTAAAGCGTTTATAATAATGAAGCATAAAATTTTGCTGTATGCAATAAACATAACGTAAATTTGTATTCTATAACCGTGGACTGACAAGGAGTGTAAAAACTATAGTGAATTCTATTCACAATTCAGTATTACATTATAAAAATTGTTGACACACAATATTGTACTTTGAAGCTTAATAAGTCTCATACTATATCAATAGGATTATCCAAGTTGTTCTTACAAACAAGCACATTTTAAGCTGATAACAAAATTGAATTATCACGAAAACTTTGTCCCAGTCGATTTCTGAATTTTCTACCAGAAATTATGAAGACGTAGACAAACCAACTTCAGACTTAGAATGTTGTTCAGTTTTAAGTTAGTGAGTTAGTAGGAAGAACTACGTCTTTGGCGATTCTGAATGAAGATTATGAGATTTCAAAACCATGAAACTTTTCTTCAACAAACACACTGCTAGCATGAGAGACATTGCATCGTCGTCGTCTACTACAAACTGTTATGAAAGTAAACTGAAACTCAACCAAAGTGGCATCTCTTTGCATCCCTTAACTACATTAGTCTTGTTAAGGTATATAATAGGAAATTACCGTTTTCAACAGATAACTTGAAGGCAAAGTTTCAGAAAGTTGAATGTGACGTTTCTCTTGAATTGTTTCTTAACTAACCAATAAACCTTAAGATTTGGACATGCATTAGAATATGAATAAATTTGGTAACAAAGATTATATTATAACTTTGTGCTAGATGAGACAAACTACTTTGAGATTTAGTGGTGCAAAATGGGACATCTTTTTCTTTCATAGTTTGTATACTTATCTAAGTTAAATTAAAAATACCAGTGTTGGTGAAATAGTTTTGAGATTAAATTTAAATTGGTATGAAAATTTGATACTTAATGTTTTCTGCAGTTTGTAAGAACGCAACTATAAAAGAAGTTGGTATTATTAATATTCAGCATAGGCTAATACTATTACCATGTACGAAAATTTCTAACCTTTTAATCTGTCATGAAGCTTAATGTAATGCCTATAAAATATATCAGCTTACATTGAAAATCAATTTAAATTCTTTTCAAACACAGACACATTTTTTAAAACCTGGAAAACTAAAAAAAATGAAAAAAACGCCTATTGGCTCATGTTAATAGTAGCTTCTCTAAGATGACATATCGTTCAGTAAAATTCGTATAGATACTTCATCTATAGAAAGCATTGAATGAAAAGCAATGCCTACGTGTAATAAGTAGGTCTCTAGAAGATCAATGCCTCTGCTTCACTTGACAAGGCACTTGGGTATGTTGTCCAAATGCCAAGCGAATGGACTAAGACTTTTTTTTATAAATCCTCAGCTTTCGAAACCATGAGAAGAGGATGATCAGTGACATCCCTACTTTTATTAAAGACACTTACATTCTACGGAGTAATCTCCTTAAATATATCTCACCAAGGCTATACATCAGATCAAACCAGTTTGGAATTTCAGAATAGGATAAAATAGTCTAAAGACTTAGGTACAGTGAACAATTCTGCCATGAAAATGAAGAAACTTAGCTGCTTCGTCAAACTTCTTTTTGCACGAATTTTTCTTTCTTTCCCATATATATATATATATACAAAACCGATTAAAATCAGATTTATGCAGTCTACTAAGACTATTCTAATCTTAAAATCTTTTTACTCGTTTGAGTCTTACCCGATTTATTTTCAGTTCTACCTTTTAAAATATTGTCATATTATTGCAAGGATTCTCCTGTTTACTCAGGGTGTCCGAATACCATCCAAACTCTTTAGTCATCTTATTTTCTACTCACAATCTTTCAAAGTACAACAGACACACTTATTGGTTATCCTTGAAAACTAAATCCTACTCCGAAATAATTCCTTTTCTCTTTAAGATTCTGAATCAAGGATTTCGATGATATTATTTTGACTCGCTACCCCTTTGCAAAATAATGAATTCTTAATGAAAATATAATTAAACATTTAGGCATCTGCAAAATTGAATGATTTACCAACACAAACCCAATGAGCTTAACCTCTAAATAATAAAACAATTATAAACAGTTCAAATTATCGCAAACAATAAAGCTCCAATTCAATAAGTATTGAGACTAAAGATAAATGCATGTCTTATAATGAAAGCATAAAAGATCAGAAACTTCTACAAATCACATCTAACAATAAAAATAATTTAGTGATAAAATAAAGCTGACAATAAACGGAACAAAAGTGGAACCAAAACCCTCTTCACGTAATATCGACTAGAAAACCAGATGATACAACAATCAACAAATACTTTAGAATGCTTATAAATACTTCCTTCCTTTTTATTCACTCCATCGAACAAATCTTCAGACAATACCAATTTATATGCAAAATTGCAAAATGCCATAATCCAACTTGTAGGTGCATTAAATCTTATAAGTGCGTAAAGTACGTTAAAAACCTAGGTATATAGAATCCTCCAGCTTTTCTTGTAAGATTAGTGTGATCTGAAAGTATAAAAATATCGTGTATCCTATCTTGTTCCTAAGAAATGGATCTACGAATGCATCTTTGTATTCTATTTTCTCATACTATAAATTTATAACAGCAGGCGATGAAAGATTCGATAAATGGGATTTTGGGTGCCTTTAAATCTGCCAAATGCAAAGAATATCCTGACTGCCTCTTTCCATCCTAGGCAGTTGTTTCCTCATCCTCAGGAAGAGTAGTCGTCGTGGTGCAATTTCTTATCCAAAAGAAATACCACTCTTCAAATGCCAACCAACTACTTTTCCAGCTATATGCGTGTATGTACCACGTACCAAAAGGAAAGGATTCTTCGTGAAGCCAGCTTCAAGACTTTCTCCATCTCCTTTCTGATCCAAATCTCTCTCTTTTTTGGATATACGATACCAAATACGAACTTTTAGAGACATTTCTCAATACCCGGTTGAAAGATAGTTACGATCAACATTTAATATCAGAAGGCATTCTTCTATAAAATATGTATATATTTTCAGATTCTATTTGTAGATGATAGAAAGATTTGTAATATGGCAGGGGCTCTTTTTTCGCATAATCATCTCACACATGATCCTAAAATGCATATTCTATTTTCTAGACAGAAGAGCCAACCTCTCGTGAGCTTTCTCTTCCTCCTATAATAAAGGCAACTTCAAATTTATGAATCACCAAAAAGTGCTTCTAAAGTAACAGTATTATTGAAACTTTTGAGAATGAATGATCTTAAGTGGAACTCCTTTACAAAGTATTTTTTCCTTAACGTTTTGATTCAATATGTACTTTCTATTCATAAGGTGAATACCAAACTCAAGATGAATACTTATCTCCTTTTTTTATATCGCACTCATTCCAAACAATATGGTACGACGATACTGAAGATAAAGAATACAAGATAAGATTCTGGTGAGACCAGATGCTATATAGAGATAAGAGACATTTGCATCCATTTTACTTGAGCTTATACTCTCTTCCTACCATAATACCATCATAAAATGAGTTGACAGACCGAAGATGCATGTAACGTAAAGTAACAGTAATGGCTAATGGGTCATCTCCTGTGAATCTGCTTTTTTGGTAGAAAGGGTGCAAACCAGATAAGGAAGCCAAGTGTTGGAAGAACACAACTGCAACAAATTGGAGCGATGAATGTCCCTTGTGAACCTCAAATAGCATAATAGCTGATACTACTAAAAGAGGAAGAAGCTTCGAGGACCAAAGGTTTCTTGGAGAAATCAAAGAGAAAACTAAAAAAACTTTGGGGGTGAGTACAAAGGAAGCAAAAAAGTGTCCAAAGGAAAAAGTCACACGAGTGGTGTGGTGCGAGCGCGTTGCGTATTGTTCCAAAGGGTACTCGTACCACCACTAGCAATTGGCAATATGCATTCAGCCACCACCACCACCAAGAAAACTACCACCAGATTCTTGAATTCAATGATGGTATCATAGGAAAAAGCCAAGTACCACCGAAGTCAAGGGTTTATTCCTGCACACATAAAATTTTTTTGCACAATTCTCTTGGATTCCTTATCTACTGTTGTATGTCGCCTTTCTCAGGATAGAAAGTAAGTTTGAGTGTTTGCATGGTTTACTTTGATCGTTCATTCCATTCCCTAGCCCACTATTATAGAGAAAGCAAAGGAAAGCAAAGCCAGTGTGGTGGTTGGTAGTGGTACACACTACTACTACTACTACTTCATGATATCTGGCTTAGTAGCTTTCTAAAGCACTTTGTACTCTATAGATCCTCACTATAAACAAACTAAAACTGAATTCTAGTTGAATGAAAGTGCATGCACACAGAAGACCATAATAAATACAGTTAGGAGTTCAGATACAAGTATACATAGATGTATATATTATATCATATGACACCATGTTGCTGGCCTGGCTTAAGAGGACAACGATATAAAGAAAAGAACTTGCATTGCAGCTCAATAGAATTGAATTAGGATTAAGATTTTGGCCCCAGTTTCTTGGCTTTGGCTTCCCTTGTCTCCATGCTAGATGACTTGGTTCACTGGATAGTTCTATTAGACATCATCCCAACCTAGCTTTTACTTTCCCTCTATCCAAATTTATATGAGAGGACAAGGACAACATAAGCGTGAGATATAATGCCATGCCGGTCTCTAAAAATCCTACGGTATTTCCCTACTAGTTTGTATACACTGGGACTTAATAGTTCCCTTATAGTACCCTCTGATGTATGCATTTGTATTGAGATAAAGTTGACATAAAGATGACTGAGCAAGGCTTGTTTACTAGAGAATCCCTTTCCCATGGTGCATATCGTTCTTAATAGAACTGACTATTCCTATTTTGTTTGCTATAAAAAATAAATACATAAGCCTAGTCCTAACCATCTAACCTATCAGAGCATGTAGTAAATGCTAGTAAAATTTTGGCTGGCTTATTTCTTTCCTATCCTGCTAAATGCGGATTGTTCCGGAAGTGAAAGTGAACGAAGTGTGTTGGGCTTCCTTCCCTTGAGTTTGTTGAGGGATGATCGCAGTACAAAATACAAAATATTTTACCCAAAAGAAAATTGCTTTGGTATTCGCCAACTCCTTGCACAATGTGACATTCTTTCTAGTTGAAGAAGAGGAAATCGGAAGGAATGAGCCATGTACATGTACATATACAAGGTTCAAGAAAGAAACCAACTGATTTTTCTACACAGCTTACACCAGGGTAATAACCATATGATGTGATGACAATATGATACACACATCTACCTACCTACATAATCTTAGTTGTATTACAATCATACTATGCATACATATATCAATGAATAGATATTCCCCCAAAAAGGGAGACAAATAATATCCATCAGTAAAAAAAGCTTGCATAAAACCCTGGATGACTTGCATCCGGGTAAGTAGAATTTTCTGCCTTTTTTCGTCATCACTGTATGCAATTCCAAGTAACTCTCAATGCATCTACATTGAAAGGCAAGAGAAGGGTGGAAATCCATTGGAATCTATTGGTATCTATCTTGTCGTGTGATCTTAAACTACCAGTAGTCAGTACTATTGAAAGAGATAGGAATATGATTCCTTTTTTGGTTCTTAAATGACATCACAATATCCCAAGAAGAGGTAAAGGGAGCAAACCATACAGGACTAAGACTACCAAGTAGAGACTAGGTGCCCGTGGTGGTGATCTTAAGGATCAAACCAATATATGAATTGCACACACACACACATGGTGAATGAAAGGTAAAATATAGGAAGATAGAGAAGAGAGAGGAAAGAAAGGCGAAATCACACAAGGCATAATCTCACGATTTTCCTATTTTACTATGTTGTGTCTGGTTGTACTTCTGTACTTTGAGATACTACTAGTTATATGTTGGACAGACTCATCACATGTTACATTGCAACAACCCTTATCCAACGCTCCCTCTCACTTTCTCTTGTACCATTCCCATCCATCCTGCCATTCTATGCTAGATTCCTCCAAAAAGGAGTTTATCTTTCTTTAGTTAGCCTTATCCAAGGCTGGTTTTTTATCCGATCTTCCTTAGAAAACGTCCAAGTCACATCCTTCCTGGATTTTGCTTTTATCGCAATCAAAATTCCGTATAGACCGACAAAAATTCCGAAAAATTCTTATTTCACAGTTCGAGACAGACATACACGCACCGCTTACACACAGAAATGAAACGAGAGACGAAAAGAGAAAGTAAAAAAAAGATGGAAAGTTGGACCTGGATTGCCGGTTAGGTTTGGTGTAGTTCTGAAGGAATCAGTTTTATTAGAGGATTGGGTTGCGTTGAATAACAAAGACTCAGAGACTTGAGACTCTTCTCCCTTGACTTGTTCAATTCCTGAACCGGTTGGTAGTGCTTGTCTTCTAGGAGTAGTAGTAGTAGCGAGGCATAGGTGATGGTGGTGGGATACAGATAAGAGGTCTCGTTGTGAAAACAATTTCGATGGAATTCCATGATCAATTCAAATATTACTTGTGTGAGGGAACCCTAACCCGTCTCACACGCGAATTGCATTTGCAAAGGGTGCCGAGGCAGAGCCAGGACTCTGGAGTGAAAGGGCTATCTCGCTTTTTACGTTTTATTTTTTCCCTTCTTTTGTTCTTATAAACTAAAACAGACATTTTTTTCTTTCTGGTTTCTCAATTTTCTCCTTGATCTTGATTTTTTCTCAGTTTTGCATCAAAAGCACAAACTGAAATTGTCTACATAATAAGCTGAATGAATGCAACTGTAGTTGTGAGTGTGATGATTTACCACTGGCATGGAAAACCTCCCTTCCTTTAAATACACAATCCTTTAAATCTAGATGCCTTCTACTGTTAGTTATGTTATTAGTCTTAGCCGTTTATCCAGCTATGAAGTACAAAGATGATACTTAGCGCTCAATAACACCTAAAAAATTAGAAGATTGAAGACTTACACAAAATGAATTCTCCTAAATTGTTAACACTTAAAAGAGTTTACGAGGCATTGCGTGCTAGAATTCCCAATAAAAATTCTTGGAATTCTCTTTCATCTCATCTAGTTGTTAGGTGAAAGGGCTGAATTTATCCATATGCTAGCTTAGATATGGGTAGCAGCCAGCCTGTCTGTTCCAACTATAATATTAGGCCTGAGGCCAACTGAAGAGTATAATAATATTATTTGTGACAAAATATAAAGTAGATATATATATAAGAAGTTATATGTATAGATGTTGGAGGTAAGAAAGGACGCTCTTGGTCCTGGAGGAAAAGAGATTGTAAGAAGTAGAGAAGAAGTTAGTTGTAAAATAAAGACTGGAGACTCCACACTTCTCCAGATGTATAAAACATAAAAGACACCAGAGTTGACTTTATTAGAGTACTTCCATTTTATACATACAATTCCATCCTCATATTCATCAGGCATCAAGGATTAGATGGTCAACTAGGTCATGGGAAGACCCTTGACAGATCACCATACCCTAGGACCTGCACCCTGGATCATAGGTTAATCATAAACCACCCCCACTAACGGGGTGGTATGGTAAAGTCTCATAATATACTGTAACGCATATCATAGTAGTAAACCTGAGTCGTTATACAACCTAACAGTTCTAAATACTAAGTGCATCCAGCTAAGTCATTTTGTTAATCGAATGATTACCAACTAAGAAAGGGAATAAGAAGTAAATATTAGAGACAAGATAAGATTCAAATATTATTACTAATATTATTATTACTTTCCCCAAAAGCCTAAGTGGGCACTTGTACTATTGGTTGGAAATCTGTTAAACTATCACATACTGCTGCCTTTCCACCTATTCGTCCACCCTTTCAGATACTTTTCATATTATGTTGTTCTTCATCATCTTCATCATCATCATCATGATGATACGACTTCTCCTAACTTCTACTTTTGCTACCTTAGAAGTTTTCTTTCATTTTTTGTTCCTCAACTGGCAAACAATCTTTCATAAGATAAGATTAGATAGAGAAGGAAGAAGAGAGGAAGGAGAAGAGGAGATGAAATAAGATAAAATAAAGACTTTCCAATAATCTCGGCATCACCTCAAGCTAGGAGGATCAGCCCGGTTCCCACTGGCATCTTTTCCAATCGAAGATCACATCAGACATCCACACATTCTCCCTTAGCCAGTTAGTCTTATGTTTTCTCGAGGAAAGAACCGTTTTCATCTTTCACAAATCCATCAAAAGGATTCAAGGGAAAAACCTTGCTGAACTGAAGCAGTAATAATTTCTTGTTCAATTAAAGCACCTGATTTCTCCTTTGGGACTTTCATTAGACCGTTTGATTACATGTTGCAATATTTTACTTAATCTTCTCAGACATACACACATATAAATATATATATTGCTTGCTTTTGCCCCTACGTCTTCTTGTGATCTTTAGAGACCCACCGGTGAGTGGGTACTCCTTAGTAAAATGCAAAAGTAGAGCTGACTACTACTGGTACTGTAGTTAGTTGTTTAGTAGGATTACAAGTCACAAGAAGACTGGAGGAGGTGAAGGCAGACTTCCTCGAACTATCCATTGAAGACTTGAAGGGCTTTCTTCAAGCAACCTAGTAAAGCCGTCACCGTCATCATCGTCCTCCTATCTAGATTTTTATCAACCTACTTGCCCTTCTTTTTGCTTCCTTCCACCAGCTTTTTCCGACGGGACATACCATTCTGCTTGGTTGCTTATCAATTATCATCCTTGGGTTGGGCTTTCAGCTTTTATGTTACAATGTGCATGAGTGTGTTTGCCAGAGGGATGGATATTTGAATGAAATAGTCTTATGTGAGATATTTGACATTTCAAAAAGAAAGACGCAGGCTTCCATAAGGATAATATTGTGTGTTGTTTCCACCATACAGAGTACCCGTGTCCATCTGAATATATAAATTTCCCAAGCTCTAAAAATCTATAAGATCCTTTCACCTCTATCCACACCAAAGTTTTTCTATTGTCTGAAAACTTTGTACAGGGTAGACCCTGTGTATCTATTATCCTCTAATTTTGTAAGGACAACTAATTGAACTTGACTGCTGAACCAATCACTTGTTTCTGTGTAAAACAACTTAGATCATTATTGGAGATCGCTGAGATAAAATATTTCTTATCTCATGCTAGTAAACAATAATCTACAAGGAATATTTTATTGTCTACGAGAGTAGTTGCTACTGACTATCTAATGAGATTAATGTTTTCTTTCCTAGGTAAATATATCAAATATTACTTCACCTTAAGAAACATGTGCGGACTTTTCCCAAACTCTTTATGTAAACATAAATTGACGGATAGATTGAGGACACTGTAACATTCTCCTGTGACCAGGAACATCTTACTTAGCTCAATTTTAATGACAGAACTCGGATGCTGTGCAAGGAAGAAGAATGTGTAACGATTTTGAATGAGATCAAGTAAACAGGGTCTTCATCCAGTGTTCTCATGCATCCTAAGGTTCAGAGTGGTATTACTTCTTTAGGAGGAAAGATATACCCAATCTATTAAAGTTATAATGGTTGTCATATCCTTTGCAGAGATATGAATGATTTTTTCACTCCTTCCACCAGCACCTAGATCTACGTCCTAGAATTTCTAAAAAAAAGAGTGTCAATTCATTCTTCCAATCCCATTTATTACTCCCATACATACAATCACTTTCTCGGTTTTTCTCCTTCACTCATGTCCATCCGTCCCATCTGTATTTACTTGGTAAGTGATGACCAAACTGAAGCTCTTATGATTATGATGGTGGGGCCTTACAATTTCGTCCATTTATTTTAACCCATGCCTCGCATGTTAGAGTGAGTTACAATATTAAACATCTTTTTACTCTTGTGGTTGAACCACCTCAATTTCTCATATAAGTAGCTAAAGCATAGTTTAATACTGGGAGAAAACCAAAAAGACCACAGACGAAGATCTGAGGATATTTAGATATCACTTTGATACGCAGGAAATAAACCCGTCACCCACCACTACTACCACCACCACCCCCACTGCCAACTGGCTGGAGAAAGCTCAGAAGGGAATGCGAGTCTAGTTAGCTGAAGGAAGTAAAAGCTCTTGATATTTTTGGTCCTTCAACTTGTCATGTGTGTCAACAAATGGCCACAGTTGACTCCATCTTCACGCTTTCAAATTCATCTTCGTCTTCTATAAAATGTCTTTTTTACCCTGCATACTATTATTTTTTTTATCTCTTTCTTTGTACACTACCAATTCAAACTGTCTTATTCCCCTCTTACATTATAATACTTAAAATTGAGGGTTCATTAACTTCATACTGATGAATTACTCTATTCAAGGCCAAATTCGAAACAAAGCAAAACCAAATGTCACACATATTTTCTCATCTAGAACGTATTTGGATAAAAAAAACATGTACGTATTTCTGTTATTTTACAAATGAGCCCCTTCCTTCATTTCTTACATACTTTTCCCAAAACAATAAATCTTTTTTGTGTAATAATACCAATAATACTTATCCGTAGACTACAGGAAAGGAGTGAGAGTAGTACGTACCGAAAACCCGTACGTATTTTCTTACAACCTTTGTAATTTCAACCAACAACATCTTACAAGCATTTATTTGTTTAATACAAGCAATTCATCTTGTTGCTCTTCTTTCGCTAAACTTTATCTCTGTTTCAAATAACTCCAATGTGCTCAATTCTATATGATTTGTATTAGAAACACACACACACACGCTCATTGTGTCTCTTTCTTTAAGAAATGTATATGTACAAGTATAAGTAGCATTATTATTGATCTCGTCTCCATTTATGTATCATTTCATATAAAGGGGGAGTGAATGGTGTCTCCCAATGTGGAATATAATATCTTTTCCCATGGATATAGTCAGGTCATCTAATCTCATTTTATATTTTATCTCATCCGAGCAAAGTCTTGTATTCCTTATGGCCTAGTGTCTTTCTATTACTACTCATATATCCAATCATCTTATTTTATTTCTTCATGTCACTTCATTCCACCATACCCATACTACTCCTACCACCAATATTACTACAAGTTTGGAAAGGAAGCCCATGAAGAAAGAAAAACTTCCAGTCAGCCTTCCTTCCTTTTTTTGATAATACCAATGAGTACGAGCACAGCCACTTTCCCAAAGTAAATAGCATCTCTCCATCCCATTCAATGACACACGAATGATGGGAACATATACGCTATTATGAATCTACTAGATATATTTCTCATGATATTGTTACTCATGGCCTCTATTATACTTAAACCTTGTGTATGCGTACCTTAGTTATTCTTCAATGCTTTTAATGCAAGTGATCTGTCCGTCCCATGACTACCCTTTGGTTGCCCTGTGGTATTGGTAATAGGCTTTTTTGATGATACAATCATATCACATCATCATATCTGGACGTTATGACTAAAGCGAATTCCTCTATCTGCAATATGTTATTAGTATTCTTCTTATTAGCCTTTATCCTTGTCCCTTCATTTCACAGAATCCTCATCTCATTGTCAGGTCACTTTCACCCTCATTTTCATACAAAAGTGTACTTACACTTAAAGTGTAATAGTAGTAGTCCAGTGAAGCTTGAGACTATAAAGAGAAATGCAATCCAATATGTACTGATGTGATGAAGGGCGAGTCATGAAGACTAGGTTAACATCTAACCAAAAGTGGTACCCGACCAGACGACTAGCCATTATTATTTTTTTTTACTCAAGATGATGAGGATGATGATGATGATGATGATCAGTATCAGCGGTAACACTAGGAGCAAGACATGATGCAAATTCTTAATTACATCTCTGGAGACAGGGCAGGGATTTTTAAGAGTATTTTCATCATAATATCATCATTGATAGTGTTCTTACAAGCATTGAAATAAAATTTCAGTAGTAAGGAAAGCAAAGCTTACTTAGATTTTTGATCCTATTCTTATGGGATTTGACCCCTATTAACTCCTATCTTCAGTAGGTACACATTTTTCGTTAAAAGTAATCAGTAGGTGCCTGATGTAGGTCATGCATCAACTAGCAAATGTGCATCCTTTCGTTTTATAAGTTTTAGTTCATGTTTATGGAAACAGTTTGCTCTTATAGTGAATTTTATATTTTTGCTGAAGCTTTTTTTGCTGTGAATCAAACAGCCTGAGAAGAGAAGGGGAACTAAAATGTAAATTTAAGCCTTTTACGATTTCTAAGGAATTGAGAGTAAAAATGATAAGAAAACATGATATTATTTGGTTAATATTGTAATATAAATATACCAACCTCTCAAAACTTTTCCTATATGTGTATCCGGTTGAGTCTGAAAGTTAATCCATTGCTCAGAGATTCAATTACAGTATATATTACAAATACGCCGACCTACGCTTTTTTCTCTACCCAACCAAAGGCTGACAAGAAATGCATTTAGTTTCAAGGGTAAGCTTAAACATAGTGATAGTACAGTAACTTCACATGTGTACTTAACAAAGATTACTAAATTTTAAATTGTAGAAGAACCTATATAGTATCATACAAGCTATATAAGAGTTTATAGGACAAACTGAGGACCTTGTTAATATTTGCCTACTGTATACAAAGTCTACGAATTCTTACAAAAAATAATTGCAACATCTGAAAGTGTTATTAGTTTTTTGAGAAATTTACTAACTTTGGGCAGAATTATAATTTTGTAACATTTAGTCCGGACATGAGACCGTAAACTAAAAAAGCTAAACTGTAGAAAGGTGAAAACAAAAACCTGCTAGATGATTGAACGTTTCAGTAAATTAATATTAGTGATGAAATTGTCAGTAAGCAGTTCATGCATACGAGGCACGAATAAAAGTCAAGGTTGAAGATGGAAATGTCACTTTCCCATAGGATTTTTCCTAACATTATGCACAATGTAGAACAGACAGATTCTTTTAGTTATATTGATTTCAGTAAAATTCCGATGCAATCCTCCTATGCAATGGAATTTCACTTTATGAAACGAATGGTTCCAGTAAAAGGATGTAAGAATTATGAACTATTTTAAGTATCCAAACGAGTCAAAAACTAGAAAGGAGAGACATTTTACAAATTAAAAAATCTCCCACAGTACAAAAACAAAATTTCAGGTAATAAACCCATTATTCCGAGAATCATGCACTTAAGCATATACTCTTCAATATAGATGTGCGGTACTCAAAATGAAAAGAATCCAGTTGAGGAAACTCGGCTCAATTATTCTCAACTCAAAGAGAAAATAAAAATGCACACTTGAAATCAATGTGTGAGAGACAATAAGCCCTCATCAAATGAAAAGCCCACACGCCAAGTCAATTCCACTACAGAACATACTCATTTTTTAGCTTAAAAATTTTCACTTAAAATCAGGACTGCAGGGCTAGATACCATGCTTACCACATTACTCGCTTGACGTAATTATTCCTTTAATTATAACCAAAAAACAAGGGTGCATATTATGTGGGAAGAGGTTTACATAATATCCTGAAATACGATATATTTACAACGTTTCCATTGAAAAAGTAGGTGTAATTACCTTTTGTGGCATTGTGGAAATTTGATATTAAAACAAGGATTTCGTAATTTTACAAAATCGAAGTAAAAAATAGTGCATTCTGTATCATTTACGGAATAGGCGATTATCTACGTTGTTCTCGACTTTGTTTTAAAACGGGTAAAGTCCAGAGGCGACAGTAACACGGGGGCGTTTAACTTGGTAAACACGGTATGGTCTGTGAATCACCAGAGTACAAGATATCATTATGCATACACTAAATTCCCTTGAATCCCATTCCCACTGTCATCACCGCATCATGAGAAACATCATAATGTAATATTAGGAATTTACCAAGTCAGAGATATTATGGAAGAAGGGAAATTTCACTTTGTCCTTCAGTTTTATGGCTTACGGCTTACTTTCAAATGCTTCTAAGGAGATCACAGATACTTGTGTGTTGTCTCCTTTCACTAGCTTTCACCATGAACTCTCTTAACATCCCGATTGAATCTCATACTCCTACCACTACAGGTTTTTTTACATACGGTAGCCCACATAATGTTCAAAAAGTGCATATTGAAGAAAATTGTTAACGTTTTGAAGTTTGATGCGTATATACATGTATACTTAGGACAAACGTGACAACTTGGATACGAAAAGAGAAAAGGAATAAACTACTACTACTACTACTACGATTGTACACAATCATATTCAATGGAATCATACAGAAGAGCAGAACAGAAGTAATAATAATACTCTTCAGAGAAGAATACGATGGAGGGGGAAGTAGTTCATCGATGCTTTTGTCGATTTCTGCATTCTCTGAAATCGTTTAAAAATGCTGAATGTGCTCTTTGGATTCATCTAATAGTATTTATGTGCCCATCGAACAAATACTTTATGAACTTATGAGATAGGATAGGAATACTTAGAAGGGCTAGACTCTACCAAAAACCAACGATTTGTCCCAAACTTTGAATCAAACTCATTTAAAAGTTTTATTTGACTCCGATTTTAACAAAGGAAGCGGACAATCAATTTTTCTTCGATACTTCACCCTTCACCATCACCACTACTATTCTTTCTTTTTCTCTGTGACTGGATTGTCGATGACATTTCTGCCTAGTTTTTTGACATCTGCCCCGTCCATTTCTTAAAAGGCAAATCTACTCTGCTACTTACTTCACTTTGTTACTTTTCTGTAGAGCTAGTTTTCAAAGTTTATTTTAGTCTAGGATGCAGCCGCCTGTGGTTTCATTTAATGCTACCAATTGTCTTAGCTGTCTGTATGAAACTTGTTTTTAAAGCTCTACACCCAAATTCCATTGTTTTTCTTGACAGGTGAATGAAATAAGTCTTAGTTTTATTTAAATACTATGCTATACGATTGAGTTTTGCCCATTTGTTGTAAACCTTCAGTAGAAATAGGTATCTCTAATCGATTTTAGGTTTTCGATGAAAAGTCAACTGTATGCTTAGATATGATCGGTGAGGGTAATTGTCTTTAAATATTTTAAATTGCGTAACGTTCAATTCGTTGAATCAATTTAAGTAGGTTTCTCTCTATATGTGGAAATGTATTGTTGATTGTAGGTATTAGAAGTGATTCCGTAATAAATCGACAGGGTTTCGCAATGTAGTACACACTCACTGGCCCAGTTTCTGTATTTGAATTTCTCTCAGCACGACTTACTCCTCTCTCTCTATCTCTTTGCCTGGGTATCGAATCTTCAAAAATGCTTAAAGTCATATGAAATATTGGGAAATTCGGCGTGAAGTCAGAATAACATGTGAAAGCACTTTCAATTAGAAGATTTTCTCTTTTACAAATGGCATTGATAAGAAAGTACAAAATATGAAATATAGAACACGAGATATGCATGCACTAAAATGCTTAAAAATGAGAATGCATACACGTTGAGACTTCAGATGAGGATGTGTATGTGTATAAAAGTCGTATTTCACCCATACTTCATTCCTGGAGCCAAAGCCCAGGACGATTTTAAAGGATTTCTGAGTAATTTTTGAATGCTTTGGACGGGTTGAAACTGAAAGAGAGATGAGTAATGGAAATCGAATTAGTATCACAAGGAGCACAGACAGTGTAGGTAGGTAGGGTCTGGTAGGTTCTTCATTTACAAGGTTATACATGAGTATGGAGAAAGTTTAAAGTTGGGCAAGTAGGAAATACAAGGTTATGTGCTGTTGGGAACATTTGGGAGGTGTGGAACTGCAGTTGAAATTATTCAAGTAGGTTAGCTAGGTAGAAACCTGCGTGGGTAATTTATTATCACATTATGAGAGGAAGACCCTGGCTGATGAAACCTCATGGAAATCCTTCCTATTCGTTTCATTTAAACTGAACTTAATGGAAATGAGTGAACGAGTGAAATGAAAATACTACACTGATGATATTACTATTAGACACCGCTTTCCAACTACCTATAAAACTTTTACCACTTATGTGCACATGATAAAAGGGATGATGATGTATTCAGTCTTTCTGACAACTCGCCTCTCTCCAAATACCTCTAAGTCTTTGGTAAATGCATAAACTACTTTAGGTTGGAAGTGTAGGAGGTTTGGACTGGCATTGCACAATGAAAAATTAACTACGAATTTGCATAAATGCTGAACAAAGCGTAAAAACCTATGAATACACAAGGTCTTTATATTTATGAAACACTTTTTTGTTGTCTTATGACACTGTGACACATCTTTTATGTAAATTTTTTTCTTAACCTGCACTCCTAACAATTGTAGTAGAAATGTGAGCTTGCTTATATCATCATTCCATACAATTTTTATTTTCAATGTCAACAGTAATTAATCTTCTCATTTTTCATAACTTGTAAAAAGCACCTAGTACCAGGGCAAAGGATTGAAGCACGCAATGCAAATAATTGAAAGGTAGGTAATGTCTTTCACGAATGAAGTTGCAACAACTATTTTTAAAACTTTTGAATCCTCATTAACTTTCTTTCTCATGCCATTTCATAGCAAATATTGCTGTAGCATGCTTTATCATATATAACCTCGAGTTATAACCACACTAAGCAATCCAATAACAACAGCAAGGAAAACAAAATACATTTTGTATGAGAAATCTGATAAATATGAGTACATTCGTGTATGAGATAGCACACTGAACAAGGAACTTAAATTATATATACCTTTTATACAACTCTCTTTATAATGCAGAAAGCACTTTATGATGATCATCATCATCGTCTCGCATTTCTTACATATTCTTACAACTAACGGAATTAAAAGAGGCATACACGCTATTTACAAATTATAAGATGATGTTGTTACCATATGGCCCTAATAGGCTTTGCATCAGGGTAGAAATAGACTTAGAAAGATCGGATAGGAAGAGGCAAATAAGACGTTCATTGAAAACTGGTGAAGGGAAGATCAAAAGTTACATGAATAACATCTCTTCTACCTTTAAATTGCCCTAATAGAACCGCAAATGTATATATTTACGTAATATGTTATAACCTAGAGAAATAAATACATAAGAAGTTTGTACATGCATGCAAAGAAATAGGAATAAATGAAATAGAGCAAAAAGGAGAGAACCCTTCCCGGATCCGGGTACAGAGATCATGATGCACCAATTACAGAAGAAAGTATCCAAAGTCTCCCGTCCTTTTAAAGATATCCATCGCTCATATATAATAATAATATAATAATAATATATATAGTTAATGTGTATGACAAATGGAAAGACATAAGATGCTCTTCTAGACAGAGTTTAGTTGGTCCTACATACCAAAGTTACCAAAAGAACTAGTCCAAAATGGTGTGTACACACACAAAACTACAACTCCCTGCAAATAGAACAACCCTCGGTTGGTTTGGTTTCTCTCCGCTTCCTTCCGTTTCTCCTAGAAGATCGGACCACGACAAGGGAATCCCTACCATCATAATCAGATACCGGAGTTGAGTTGAATTTCATTCTTACTGTAAATATTTGCACTAATGAACTGCAATAAGGTGAACCCAAACGTATAGAATATCTTTTTCTTGATCGTTTTCAAACGACTTTCTATGTAGGGCTGTATTTCTGTAATCTCATTCTAAAGGATTTGTACCTTGTTTGCTATTTGAGGGAAATCACCCTGCTTTTCTCCTATTAGCGAATAATGAAGACAGGTGTAGTAATTATGAAGCTTTTTTAGATGCATTATCGTTGGTATTTGGAATAAATTTTACGAATAAATAAAAACAAACACAATTTTTCTTTGCTGTTATGACATTTAGTATCTGGTTATGAATGACCTTTAGGAATTGGATTGATATTTTTGTTTTATTATGTTATAGGAAGATAATATTTAAACAAATCCATGTTCTAGATTTTTATAAGCTTTTAAAAATGACGTTGTTGATGCCTAATGCTAATAAATTAAACTTAGCTTAAAATAATCTACATGCTTAATAGCTTGAAGACATGTTCTGATTTTATACGGATTACAATACGGTCATCCACTTAAGGTAAAGAAAACAATTTTAGGTACGCATATTTAATCCCTTGAAGAAATAGTTTAAATGTGCGGATAAATTATCAATTATCTAAGTAAAAATAGTGCGTTTGGCAGGGTACTGACTTGCCAAAAGCTTTTGGCTATTGCCAAAAGATAATTTGATTAACTCCTAATTAAATTTCGTATATTTAAGTTACAGGAAAATTCAAGTAGGAACGAACGATAAAATGGACTTTTTAATTATGTCAAATAACTGGAACACTGATAACTTGGAGGCATTAACTTAAAAACATTACTTATATTCAGTCGCTGGGAAAAGCCTTTTGTGATTTGATTGTTTTGACACATATTTCATTACCCCTTTGAGTAAACTTGTTCCGTTATGCAGTCTTGTGTCAAGAGTCAGGGTTAATTATTGAGCTAAATTGGTATAACACGTGGGAGTATTTTTATTTGTGTGTGACATGTTTTCCACACAAGTATACTTTTACAAAATTGTACATAAAATGTTCACTGCGCAAAATGTCCTGACTTTTAAATGGCAAAATCTCTTGTGTAACTCAATTATTCTTGTTGTTACCTTTTCTTAGGTACGTAGATGATATCCTAAACAAACTAAAAATATACTAATGTGGATATTCTCAATCACGTTGTAATATAAGAGGGATTTTGGGGTTGGGAAAGAGTGACGGGGGTGTTTGGGGATATTATAACAGGGATAAATGAA
>JAQGBU010000075.1:0-74881 GCA_034698605.1 Isotoma decorata
ATAATATATTGGGAATAATAATATATATTCATAATATATTGGGAATAATAATATATATTAATAATATATTGGGGATAATAATATTTATTCATAATGTATTGGGAATAATAATATATATTCATACTATATTAGGAATAATAATATATATTCATAATATATTGGGAATAATAATATATACTATTAATATATTGGGAATAATCATATTTTTTCATAATGTATTGGGAATAATAATATATATTCATAATATATTATTAGGAATAATAATATACCTTTCAATGTCAATACGTCAATAGTATGCAAATAAGAATACACTTATACTTCTGTTTGCCTCAATCAGTGTAACGTATAGGATATTTTAATACCGTGTGATTGAGAAACTTAATAAAAACCGGGACAATTTCGGGACGGATGGTTACCCTAAGTTCTCCTGAATCTTTAAATGCTATTTGGTGGAAAAGCCAGTCTCTATAATTGAGTTGGATGGAGGTCGTCGATTTAACTCCACTGACACTGTACTGCACACACTCCGAGAACGAGGGCACAACATGTAGTTTATTTTTTAATTCGTTATTATAAGAAACATTATCATGTGTAACTAAGGTTTGCTCGTCCAGGGTCGTGTCGTGGCCTGCAGTCCACTGGTGTAAATAATAATATAGTGTGTGGTTTTGGTATACTGCGATATTTCCGAAATTCTTATTTCATTATACCCACCCGCTTGTCCTTGCAAGTATGAAGTTTCCTGATTTTCATAACAAGCTAACGATTTTATTGGAAGGTTTTTAAAAATTTCAAAAACAATCTAAAATTTTAAAACCGCAATAAAATTTCCGAAGATTACAAGAAGATGCCTTCTAAAAGAAATAAAAGAAGACTTCGAAAGAAAGGTCCAAAGAATCTTAAGAATGACATTAATAACAATGAAGTTGAATGTGAGTGTGTGTGTGGTCATCACAGCTGCACCGGTCAAGAGGTGAAGGAAGACGTTCTGGAACAAATCAAAGGAATTATTCTAATGTATCATAACAAGTCTTTGAATAAAATCCTATCTACTCAGGGATGGGTCTTGGAACAGGTAAGTTTACATACAATTTTTTCATTAGAAATAGAAAAGTAAAACTGAATTCAAAAAATTGATTAGAATTGAAAGTAGAAAACGCAATAGAATAGAATACCTTAATTCAAACAT
Organism: Isotoma decorata; assembly: GCA_034698605.1. Taxonomy (NCBI): domain Eukaryota; kingdom Metazoa; phylum Arthropoda; class Collembola; order Entomobryomorpha; family Isotomidae; genus Isotoma; species Isotoma decorata. Next base: position 1,190 of record JAQGBU010000075.1, read on the forward strand.
CTTATTCTTTAATTTCCAGCACACGAAATTGCTTCAGAAGTTGAATAAACTATTCAAACTGTTTAACCACAACCAAAGGGCTGTCCAAAAATTAGGACACTGTGCCGGAAGTTACCGGAACCAGACCAAAGTGGTGGCTGCTGGATTGCATCAAATCGAGCACTTGGTTGACGAGTATGACTCTTGGAGAACAAAACTGAAGGATATTGCCACCAAGTGTGATGTAAGTTTAGGGGCATTTAAGGGTTTTTGGCTGGTAGTGGATTTTTTTACAGCTGTGGGTCTACGTTTGTGGGCTTTAAATCCAACGTCATACGTCAAGGCCTCAACCGTTACATGTCTTAACCATTGTTTCATCAACATCTTAATCACTTTCTAGATCCTCTCATCTTGTAATAATATGATAATGTTAGAATATGCGACAAGCTTTGTATAAGAACATTTGTTGAAATGGGGTCCATTTAAGGGGACAGTAATCCAAAATCTGATGATCTGGCTTTATCTAACCTCACATAAACTTTGTGAAACTAAAAACTCTGATATTGATTTTGTCATGTCATCCATGAATCTCTGTGTTGTAGAGTCAAGAGTAGAAGGTTGCATAAGTATTTCGGTAGTGGAAAGCAAAAGTAGGATTGTAATTAATTAGTTAATTTTTTTGTAATCGACCATCAATATGTTTCGAGCCTCAGTTTAATGGAATCCAAGATTTTTGATTTGTGATAAGCGGATGTAAGTTGAGGGGTCTGAATGATGAGTGGGGTGAGACCAAAAATGCTCTTGGTTTCACCCGACTTACTGTGTTACTGATTTCTCTCACAAACTGCCATTTTCATCATAACTTGATTCTTCTTAAGGATAATCAGTAAAACAAGGACGTTTTAGTAGGGATACTAAGGGACAAGACTAGATGAAAAGGAACTTCATCTCCAATCAATTCCTCAAACCGGGTAACGGGTGAAGATTATATGGTACCTAAGAGTGAAAGAAAGGATGGATACCAATAGCCGGTTGTCCGATAAGAACAACTAGATTAGGCAAAAACAGAAAATGCTATTAGACTGGCTGGGAACTAATTTGCAGTGGAAGGAGAGTATGTACTATTTTGTTTGATTATACATTTTCAGGAAAGCAAAGAAAAGCTGATTGATCTGCTCCAGCCAATGATGTACGAAGTACTTCTGAACTTCTATGAACAGTTTGAAAGTGCAGATGATGTAGACTTTGATATTTTAGATAACATTTATCAAGAGATCGCATCAAAGATTCTAAGGTTAAAATATATTAATTTATTCCCATTGAATCCCATTGGCTATGTTACCAATTTTAAGTATCGTTATTATGTATTTTTTACGTTTTGCTTTCAGCGGAACAGAGGCGGCAGAAAACTTACTTACGGACCAAGAAGTCCACGATCTCAAGGAAGAAATAAAATACCTGAATTCTGACGTCGAAATGCAGATGGCTGCTATTTCTAAGAAGCTTTGGGAAGTTTCTTTTGAATATGGAATACGTGAGCCTCCTGCAAGGCTTTAATGCAAAGTAGATGTAGATGCCTTTGCCTTGGAAGACTGAAAAGTGTCAGTATTATATCCAGTGTAAAGTATTGTGTGATACAGAAAGACAAATAGTGCCTTTTCAAATCATTGTGTTTCCTGTAACTTGTATCTTTTTCTATACAAAGCATGTTTTCTTTCAATAGAATAGTCTTTGAATACTAATGATGTTCCATAAAACAATTCTTGAGAAATTCGGTTTTAAGATAGTACCTTTACCTTCAACATTATGTAAGATCGATGATAATGTTGAGATTAGTCTTGCTGATTTAAAGGGTGGAAACTTTAACTGGAGTTCAATTATTATTTATTTCACATTAATTGTGATTATTTTCGTCTTATCTAAACTTTTTTTTCACTCTCTCAGCTTCTTTTGTGTGTTTATTCAACTTTTATCTTTATCTCGCATCAAAAATTATATTTTTTATACTTGAAATCCCTTTTCATCCGGTAGTTTAATTTGATTTGAAACAATTCAAAAAAAATTGTGTTCACATGCATAAGTAATAGGAATCTTGTAAAAACGTAATCCAAAAGAACAGTGAGAAAATTAGTTAGTAAGTATAATGTGAAATATTGTAAGTGCAATGTGTATTCAAGTCCAGTACAAAATAAAATACATTTTCTACTATTTAAAATTGAGATTATTCTTACTTACTACATTTAACTTTGTAAAAGATTTTCATGGTTTTATACCCTATCAAATTCAATTCAAAACTTTCAGAAAAAGTTATACCGTTGAAGGAGATTACCCATTTTTTCAAACTTTGGACTACTACATTCAATCTCTGGTTGTAATTTTTTAAAAGATCTTCAACCTCAGACTTAACCTAATCTTTTCCGTACGAAATCAACAATAAACCTCCGACTCCATCCCCCCAAAATGAATTAATTCCTACTCTTGCTACCATTATTCTGGATGTCAAGTCTATGGGACTTTTTGTAGACATTTATTTGCTATAAATCATTTTTTAATAACTTGTTTGGTTACATTTGAAGCAAAGCATCCAAAAAATCAAAACGCAATTGTTCTGTTTTGGATGAGGTTATTGTCTTGTAAGTACCTTTCTTGCAACCCTTTTTACACATTTTACACGAGAGTGAACTTTTATGTCGCTGGGTGGAAATCAGAAAGGAAGACTCCTATCTGTAAACTTTCAGACAATAAAGCCATTTTACATTATTATTCATGAATGATGCATGAGAGATTTTCAATGCTGTGTGATGGTGTGGTCCCCACAAAAAATATAGGATACCTTAAATCCCTCAACTTTCGGACCATGCTCTGTCCTTCGGGGACTCAACTTGCTCTCACTACCCGGATTGCATGGCGCTTGAAATTAACACTCAGAAGTCGAGACGTCCAAAAACCACAAACTTTTAATAATAAATTACCTTATGCTATAATTGCCTGCTTCTAAAACCTGACAAATTTCGGAGCCCGTTTGCTTTAAAAATATTAAATGCCTTCCAAGAATATACGAGTTCTAATTAGATACTGACGGTATATTTTTAGGCTGACAACCAGAACGAAAATTAGCAGATTTAGGTGCAGTATGATTACTTGTGAGAGTAGTAATGGGAAATAACAATCTGGTAAATATTAAACCCTTTTAGATCCAAAAGAAAATTATTTAATATTGGAATGGAGAGGGTAGGGATTGAGACGGAATGTGGCCTATAGTTAAAGTTGATACGAGTTTTGAGAAATCAATAGATGATTTAGGAGATGTAATTAGATAACGTTGTAAAGGTAAATTGAGTATGAGGACTAGTTGGTGGGGCATGAATTGCATTGCATTCACCAGTTGAAAATGAGCCAAAAATAAGGCAAGTGGATGATAAAAATAAAGATTCTCTCACTATGTAAACCCAATAACCAACCAACCTAACATAACATTCAAGCGTATTTTAAAACTTTTACTAAATCACTCGTTCATTCATTACGTGTTTTTATTTTAATTAAAATTTTTATGTCATTTAATGATAAATGTTTCCAGGTAATAGAGAGGGGGGGGGGTGACCCTTCAACCCCTTTAATGATATCCAGCTTCGAGCTTTTTAAATTTTAGTCTTCAAAGGAGGAAGTATATGCAAACCAACTAGCAAATTTCTTTTACTGAGTTTTATACTGCTAACAACTATATAACATCATATAACTGGTTGTTAACACCAATTTATGGATAGGGTGTCGGATTGTGGGCCCTTCCAGACAATCACTGAGCAGATGTAGAGAAACGAATGAAAAATAAAGGAAAAAAGGAAAATCTAAGAAAAACTTACGTTTTGAAAGTCAAAATTTCAAAATGTAAAAATACATTTTTAATAGCTTTTGTGTTGTTAGGTTAGGCCATGATTCAAAACGTAAGATTTTCATTCGTTTTCCTCATTTTTCATTCGTTTCTCTTCATCTGTTCAGTTATTCCCTGGAAAGGACCATAATACGACACATCGCCCCAGTTTACTCAAATATTTCGAAATCGATACAATACAATACAAAAGTAACAGTAAGGAAAATATAATTTAGCCTGTTTAAATAATAAACTTCTTTCTCATTTTTAATAAAACCCATGCAGCTTCTTCAAGCATAAACTACAAAAATTTTTTTAAAAATGTAAGTTTTTGAAGTGTCCAATCAGAAAGATGCTCAACTGAATGTTGAATAAATCGAAAAAAATTAACAGGAAAAATACCATGCGGGTAATAACTCTGAGGAAATCCAAAGAGATTCCATAAGTTAAAACTTTTCTTTAAACTAAACAAATACATCTCATGATACTTGGGTAGCTTATAAAAATTTTCATGACATACTAAAAAGCAATAGTAAAATGTTAAACAAATTAGCTAAAATACTTTTCAATAAAATAGGGATTAAACACCCATATTCTTATACTACATGCACAAGTAGGTATGCGGCATGAGAGCACATGCATAATATTACCGATTTAAAAAGAACGGGTACGGGTTTTATATTTCTTGTGTATATATAAGATTGGCATAAGGAAGAAGAATGACGAAATTATATGGAATGCAAGGTGTGTAAATAAATATTGTTCGTGTTATAGTTCAACCAGCAGTAGAACAATATTAAACATACCTTTACTTGCTTATTAACTATTTTGTAAGAATATGAGATAGCTTTGGAGAATATACATGTGCATTATCACTACTTGTGGTTCGGTCCTGATCTTTGGATAATATTATTATAATGCAAAAATAAGCAAAGCCGGCAGTAGTTACATATATGGATTTGGCATGAAAAACTAGGAAAGATGCAGACTAGTGGTGGTGTTAATGCTTATGAAACCCGAAACCGGGTTGGGTACAGGTTCTTTAAAGTTCCTAAATATGTTTGTACAATACAACATGCACAGAAAGCATAAGCCTGATACCGGGTGTTATCTTCTTCTTAGCAATTCTCTTCTTCCACAATTATCTACGTTATATTACATAATTATACGTTTTTCATAAATACTTTCCTCCATTCGTAATAATAATAATAAAAAATATAGTGTATTATGTCTAAATTGAAGATTTAAAAGCTTTCGGGGAGAAACATTTAGAAACCCCTTTAGAAAACGTCTGTCAGCTACTTATAAAAAAGTAAAACATAGTTAGTAAATATTGCTTCACTACTACTATTATTACTAACTAGCTTGGGAACTTTTGTGCGCTTAAATTGTAGGGTATATTATTAGGGAGTAGTAGTAGGAGTAAAGTGTGAAGTTAGTGGCAAACTGGTTAAGAAACCCCCCTCCCCATTGAATTATTGGCCCCATCCACCTACTTTCAAGTTTGTATAGTGGTGATAATGGTGGCAGTAGTAGCAGTAGTAGGGGTTTCAAATGTTTATTTCCCTACCTTTTCCTAGTCTCTATTTTTAAGTGGCCAAAAAACTAAAAATGTTTAGAATTTTTTTCAAAGTGAAATAGAAATGTGTTATATAATGAGATATGCCATCCAGACTTATCCACAATGTTAAGAGTCAAGATATCTTTCACTATTTGTAGATTGGTATCTCGAAGGTTTAGCATGTTAAGTCAATGTAGTTGACGGTAAATTTCAGTACTGATGTACTACATTACTACGGTAAGGTTGGTAGTAGTACAAACTCAGCCCCAATAAGCAGAAAACTTGCTTTCGAACTTTTTCGTTTCATTATGTAATACTGTCTCAAACTAAAGGGATCACTCATAAATTTTATACTTATTTTATTTGGCAACTGAGAGTTCGCAGCGTCTTTGAGAAAATGGCTTTTAAGTAGCATAGTTAAGAGAGCCTATATCCTTTAATCCCGACTTTTAAGGACAATTCACCCAGCCCCTAGATCCTCCCTCAACGATACCACACTAACTTGCCTTTCACAAATACCTGCCTTTAGTTGCCCTAGCCTCCCCACAGACTTTACTAAATCAATCGGCCATACCGATTTCCAAAAAATAATTTCAAAAGCACTACCAGTACAACTAAATCCCTTCGAAATTTCTAAACGCTCACTAACATTATGTACAAATACAATGCAAGACTAAAGTATATCAACCCTACTAACTACTACTGCTACCGATAATGAGTCTGTACTTTTACTTCTTCCTATTATGATGATGATGAGTTTGCTCCTATTTCCATGCGGATGAGCTAATCTTTGTTCAAAGCTTAAAGGAAGAGATGGAATGAGGGACGCAGAGTAGCACCCGAAAAACCCGAATAAACTACATGTGAATCCTTCTTATCCGAATTTCTTCTTCTTGTAAGAACTGCATTATTTTATTAGGAATAGGAAGGAAGATATGTATGTCGCCGTGTAATATATACATTCATATATGTCCACATTTAACTAAACATGATGATGATGCCCACCACCATCCTCATCTCTGCTAACTAACTTTAACTAAACTACTAGGGACTAGGCCTCTTGATTCTTTCTAACCGTGTTGTTGACTACTGTGAAAGATCGAACCCGGAGGAATTTCTTCTTCTTGGGAACCGGGATTGGACACCCAAACCAAGTTAAAACCAGTGCCGGGTTCGTCAAGACTATTTTATTTCTCATTTATTTTGTCCCAGTCAGTGCATTGTCCCACAACTATAATATCTCTTACCCTCTTTGTCTCTCTTTGTCCCCCTCTGCATCTCTCTCTAAGTCTCTATCTACATCTTTGTCTCAATAATATACATAATTTTGGAAATTTAATTCAATCATCTTCGCAAAATATCATCATCAATCATATCAAATCATCATTACAATCTGATCTGTAATCAATAAATCTATGTATATCTATCTGTCTAAATAGCAGCTCTAAGTAGTAGCAAAAAGGAAAAAAATTCATAGAGTCCGACGTGCTCAGTCAATACTGATTTTATTTTAAAAGAAAATTACTCTTCAATTTGCTTTTTTTTCGAAAACTAAAATCAGGTGAATTTAATTTTTAAAAATTAGGGTTTTTGTTTGTTTTTTTAATTTTTTTGAGTAAAAATGTGATTTTCTTTTATTACCCTTATTATTTTATTTTTTTGTTAATGGAATTTTATAGTTTTTCGTCCACCCTGTCGACACACGAGATCATTAACGAGCCTAATTGCATAATGTCATGGTTGGATTTGGATATTTAGAAGAGTCTGAAAGAGAAGAAGGACTCTGGTGATTTACCATCATCATCATCTTGTGCAAATTACAACTGTGTTCATTGTGTGAAAGGAAGAAGAATTTTCAAAACTTAACGAGAAGCGTTTATTCGTCACGAAAATATTTCTTAGTCTAATAAAATACGAAGAAGTCCTGTATTTCAGAGAAAAGTGTGCAAGTGGTGTGTTCACAAACAAAGACGAGGCGAATCATTTTTTAAATTGTTTGATTGTGTTGGATTAACAATTGATTGTTACTTGGGAAACTCAAGTGTGTCTCTGATCCTTCAAGGATAAAATATTGTTTTCATCATTGTTATGTTAATCGGATCCCTTCCTGTGGGAGTACCGCGTATTTTATTCAGGTATGTACTACTTCCCCCTGATCAAACCTCTAGTCATAGCGATTTTTATAGAATTCACTTAAAATTGGATTTTTTTAAATGATAAAACTTAAAATTTTGGAATTTTCTCCCCGGAAACTTCAGGTACTGCAATATTTAGGAAACTTACTTAAAGTTCTTGGTAGAAGGTTTTTTTTTTTATTTCTCTGGACTTTTAAACTATTACAAGTTTTTCAGGAATGAGACTCTACTATAATATTGTATAAAAACTGGACCAACAATCATTACCCAAATGGGTTCTTATTTCCCATAATACTAACTATGAGATTACATTTTGAGGCGTTTTTGTGAGTAAAATCTCTCGGAAGAAAAGGAAAAGGAAGAAAGTAAATGTAGCAGAATGAGGTGTAGAGAACCGTTAAAAATAAAATTAGTAAGCCTTTGAAAGATTTAAAAGATTGAAGTGAAATATGTTATGTAACTAAATTAAATATACAGAGCCGGTTAAACACTATAATTCTTCTTGCACCCGGCTCATTCATTCTGACTCTTGAGTGATAGTTTTCAAATCGAATGAAACACATTTAACATTAAAAGCACTCCGTAAGTATCTTTAATGGCAGATTCTAAAGAGAGAACAGGAATTTAGACAATCAAGAATACTTAACCGTTGTTATTGGACATATATTGGGATTCTTTCCCTATTCTATCCTAAATGCTACAAATAGGTCTACTATTATTCGGTTGGGTTTCGTATGCTAGAAGAATTAAATCAATTTTAAATTTTCTATTCTGCATTCAGAAATCTAATTAAGTTAGAGAGGATAAATGACCACATCGTGCAAAAAGCTTGTAGAAGAAAAAGGAAGTGTTAAATACTCAAATGTGTTTTTAGAACAAGTTGGTTCTAAATCTAAAATGAAATTAATAGCCTAGTTAGTAAACTGTTCATGTGTCACCACTCTTAAATACAAAGCCGTAGCAATCAACAAAGAGCAAAATCCTTCTTCATGCCGATAATACTGCGGGGGTTTGATGGAGTTCATGCTTATGTATGTAAAAGTGGCGTATTTCTAAATGTTAACTATTGTCGTCCCTAACGGGGTTTTCAATCGCTTGGAGGCTCAAAGCAAAAGTGGTAGTAGTGGTATTACAAGTATTATGGCAAAGATTGAATGGTGTGGTGTGGCGTGACGTGCCTCTTGTAAAAGCCAAACCGACCTGCACTTCCTCATAAATGCACTCACTGAATTCTTTTTAAATGAGATAATACATTATTATGATAATAATACCTAAGCCATTATTACCATTGCAATATGGTGCCAATGCTTTATTGAAAATTTGAACTCGTCTCCCTCTATATCTGTCAACTCAGTTTGAAAAATTGTAATTTAGAGCAAGTTGAAATCATGATTTTAACTATTGAATTCGCTCTCAACATTTCCCATCATTTAAATAGTTAAATCGTTTTAGATAGTATAGTTGGGATTTTCAATTCTATTTTATTTCTAAACGAATTCTTGCTTCGGTTTGAGTTTTTTCTACGAAATTCGTGGAACCAAAAAAAGTGAAAGACAAATATTTTTTTAGCAAACGGGTGTACACAAGGGAACAATAATGCATCTGTTTCACATTAGAATTTCTAAAAACTGCATATATATACGGTAAAGATGTTAAAGAAGGATTCAAAGTGCATTGAGGCTATTTATATTTGTCAGTAGATGAGAGCTTAATTCAGAGTTATTTTTGCTATTATTTTTGGATTCATTCATTAAAGACCAGGCTAGAAATAATTTTTTACCAAAAATTATTTCCAGAGTTGATCTCATGTTTAAAGCTATCATATTACAGTTTAAGGTATTTGCGTTTAAGAGATTAGGGTGAACTTGAATTATTTTTTTAATGATAATCTTCACGTGGGAAGTTGTTTTGTTGGGCTAGTAATGTTACTTTTGTGAAGTTAAAGAACGTAAATCGCTCCAAAGGTCAATTGAAGAAAGATCCAAGGAAGTAAAGTTTACAAGTAGAATATAAATAACAAATTAATCATCACATCATAATATAAGCATCATATGATGTATGAATTTCTTGAAAATAATAATAGACTATAAATATAAACGTGGTAGAAAACAGAATGCTGTTAGTCATGCTACTAGTCATCTCATGTCAAGTCAAGCCCACTTAAATTTACTTCAAATAAGAAAAACATGAAAAAGTTTTTTAAAAATCTCAGCATCTCTATCTAAGGAGATTAAAGATAGAGTTAAATGTACTTCTAAAGATAGGTGACTAATCGTATGTTTAGAGACGTATGGGGACTGATGTGCATTTAATACCAGAATTAGAAGGGGCACTTAATAAGAGGCTGAGTAAGACGTTGGAGTATCATTGAGACTCAAGTCACCAAAATAATTCTAAGGGTTTTATGACCTGTACAATTAAATCTTAATGGTTTTAGATGGCTCCTTTATTATGTTACATTTTATTCATGAAAGATCAATAGGGATTCAAAAAAAAGAATCTAATTCCTTAAATTTGTGAACAGTCCCTTTTAGACTAAAAAGGATTAATAACCCATTTGGTTCTTATGAATGAATGTTTTAAAGCCAGATATAAGGGGAAAAGTATTCAAAAGCATTATAAAGTTTTAAACAGTATATAGAATAAAAAGTTGATAAGAAGTTTAATTTGGGCTGAAGTGGCGATTTTCGAATCTAATTTTGACTTTCCTTCCCACCCACACATTTACCCTTTTATTTTTTGTCTGTTTAAATAATTCACCTATTTTTGGCACTTGTGTGTCAACCAGTGAGTTTCCTCTCTCTCGCTCCTTCCGGTCCATACTACCACTACTGTTTCAGCATTTCATCTTATACACACGATCTCATGATTATCACCAAGGATATGTCACTACATTTCTAACTATTTCTAATGTAAGTACCATGAAAAAATGTTTTCTGAAATAAAATACAAATTGCATCACACACACACACACACGGCATAGAGACGATAGATATAATATATTATGGTAACATCATACAACCATGTTTTTTTTGTTGGGAATAAACATTGCGAGTTAAAATGAAAACAAGAGGAGAGTCACAGTCATTTGAAATCTAAATCTGTGTTCCTCAACAACCATTGAGGAATGTGACGAAAATAAAAATCAAGGTACAACTAACTAGTAGTAGTCTTATATAAAGTATGGGATAATGCTGCATGAGACATGGATAAATATACGGATGAAAGAACGTAACTAAACATACCGGCAAAGTGACACGCTCTTGTGCAGTACTGAGAATACAAATGGAAATTTCTCGCCGTCTGTCTTATCAGAGACAAATCCATTAAGGTCTTATAGGTCGTAAAGTTAGGATAAAGACGAAGCTCGTTTAATGATTCGATTCGAGGAAAATAACACAATATTTTTTGATTCAAATTAATGTATTCCTAAAAGATTATTCGATAATAAAGTTATGTTTTAAATTGAGTCTAAAGGTATGGATAGCTGTAGGGCCAACCCTCCCTTTGACTTAACGTATGTATGAAGGGAAGCAACCCGAAATCAATTTCGGGAAGGGCATGCCATTCTGTAGTGTACCCGGAAACAGAAATCCCGTTATAAGTACACAACTTTACCTAATTGACATTCTCCTTGAAGTTTCTAGTACAAAATGAAAGAAACTGGTAGAGTGGTACTCGGCTTAAAGAGGTGAAAGGTAGTAGAAGCACAGGGCTATATATGCATACAGTAGAAGTAGTATCGGTTTTAGTACACCGCAGGGTACCCCAAACCTCTAATTTTAGATAGGAGTTAACATTTTAAAAATTAATTCTATCTAGTTAAGAAATGAGTGCCTAGGGCTAACTGCCCATATTAGGAAGACTGATTTCTAAATTGCATTTACTTTTGGCTATCCAGGTAATTAATTCACTTGCATTTAGATTTCTATTTACCTCCCAAAAAGACAAAGAAGGTTACAAAAGGTACGCAAAACTTATGGATGACTTGAAAATTGTTAACTTTAAAGCATCTAATCGTGAAGATACATACCACCACCACCACCAGTTCTACTACTACTACTACTGCCTATGGTTTTTATCAAATTTTGATTCAAGAACATCTTTTTAAAACCCTACCATATTTACTTTGTTTTGTGACTTCCTTGCCTCAAAATTTTTTTAAGATATTCATATCCTTAGCTACATAAGAATAATATGATGTGTGAAGTAGGCATAAAGCATATTTTTCTATCTCTACAAATAATAATATAGACGTCTACAGATTCGGTGATCATAACGTCTTGGTTACTTATCTTCTGCTCAGCCTCCTACTTCTCTTTCTTGTATCAAAAGGTTTTTCCATCTTTTCGCCTCTTTCATTCTCGAACCTTTTACTTCGAGCATTTCCCAAATAAATACATAGTACAATATATTATCCATGCATGTATATATTATACACAAATATATTGGTATGTCTCTCTGTCTGAAGTGAAACCGGTTTTCGGTTGTATGTATACGTATGATAGTAGTTGATGAGGGTTTATTCGGATTTTGCATTTGAAGATGGTTGTGAAGATAATATAGTGTGCTAAAAGAAGTGTTATGTTAACTTTGTTAGTTAGATAGTAAGGGGGAATGGAATGTTGGGCAGAAGAGGTGACGTCCTCCAGGAGCCACCGACCAAAAGTTTTATTTTTAGCATCTTCCATCCGGGTATTAGCAGTAGTAGCACCAGTGTGTCCTCATATAATACCATTACAGAGTTAGTTATTATGCAAACGCAACTCTTTTTACTACTACAGACTCAATACTTTGAAAAAAATGAAGTTGAGAAGAAGCGATAAGATAATAATATTATTTTCTAGTTAGTTGCATCTAAAACAGTTAGTTAGAAAAGCTGAGCTGCCACCACTACTACTACTACCAATGGTACTCTGTAGCAGTTTAAAAGCTGGATTCAAAGATTTCTCATATGCCGGTACTAGCCCCAATCCATCTCTGAATCTTACTCAAGTATCTTTTAAAGATAAATAAAAAATCCCGAGCGGAAGAGACACGTTGAGGATATTCTGATCCAACTAGCCGGCTTGTGCACAATTTTTGTGTCCCAGTGTTACCCCCATGCCTAAGAGCGTTAGTGGTAGCTCCAAGCGTTCTCTCTCTATGTAATATGAATACGAAGGGATTTAAAAGTTTGGAAGCGTCTTATTATTATTGAGGAGGGTGAGTAGGTTGCCAGACGGACACATGCTTTTACTCCTCCTAGTCCTTTCCTCTTAGAATCTGAGATCTTAGAATCATGATGATCATGAGGATGATGATATGATAATCCTATCGCTTCTTCCTTATTCCAGTCACTAAGTTTTTTTTACTACTAGTAATATCACAATTTCTACAATATTTCTACATGTCAGTGGCGTATTTTAGAGGCAAGGATAAAACCACTCTCGAACCTGACCACCCGACCGGCTAAACGTGTATTTGGCTCAGTCCTTTTAAACTTTAAAAATTTCTACACTTTCTAGAGAATTGCATTGCATTTTTACGATAGGATAATTTGGATACAGTTGCCAAGTGATTCATTTCTGTATGACTTTCAGTCTGTAAGATAGAAAGTGAATAGGATCACTAAACTCGAGATTCACAACTACTTCTTCCTTTTACACTTTCAATCGCTTACTTACTACGCTCGCTCAACGCTACATTCGCCTCTTTCTACTTTTTTCTTATTCCATACTAAATACTAGACTAGAGTAAGTAAGGAAGTAGCAAGAAGTGTGTGTGCATTTTTATAAATGGTCATCGTCCTCTTATCCCAATTGTTCCTTTCAAGTAATTCACAGCTTTTTGATTAGTATTATTATTTGTTACAAAATATATAGTATTACTATATGGAGAAAGCGTTGGTAGAAAAGTAAGTGCATGTACTTGCTCTTTATACAAAAAAATAAGATAATTTAAATAAAATTTAATCAGATAAAAGTGAAGTGGTGAATATGGGAACTGGGGGTACATCAATTAACCTAGCCCTTGATTTCAGACGGTTTTAATATTGGGGCTGGATGTATTTTATACCCATCAATATGGTGTTGCACAAATATTGACACGTGTTTAGAAACAAAAAATTAGGGTATTTCTATAAAGGGTTAGGAGTAGTTTGTTATAGTTTTTTTAGTCGGTGGGGATTGGGAATACGAATATATAAATAAATATATGGTTATGGTTGGTTTAGTGGGTTTTGGTTTGAGATTGCTTTTTAAAGAATATGCATGGAAGGGAGTTATCTGTCATTTACCTTGGGTTATCTTTTGGCTTTGGCTTTGAATTTGTTTAACACTTTCAAATGTCTATGTACATACTCAAGCTCAATATTAGCTTTAAACTTTTTAGCATATTTTTTTGTAAGAGAAGTACAGAGGAGAAAAACTTTTTTAGACCAATTTTATTGATAAATATGACTAATGTTATTATTGTTGGTAAAACTTCTTAAAATGTTACTACTTGACTATGAGAGCGTGTATAGGCTATAAAATGATTGATTCAAGGGGATTCGAGCAAATATTAATTCTTACCAGGATGTATAAAACAAACCATTTGATCTGATTTTGCATACGGAAGCTGGAACGTCGAATTTGATTGAACTGAACGTTAATTTAACTTTCAGTCACAATACTTGAAGCAATTTCAAGTATTGTGTCCTAAAAAGGGCTTAAATGTATTTCGATGATTAGCATTTTGAAAATCTTTTTATGATTATATAGACAAAAGGTTCAAAGTATCTGGGATATTTTGTGAAGAAAACAAAAAATAAAATTCCACTTAATATACAGCACAGCAGTGGCAACACCATTGTACTTGTAATTGTGTTTCATTAGTTTGGTTTTGAAACACATTAGGAACAAATTTAAGCATGGGATTAGAGTGTAAAGTGGGTGTGGATTTCGGTCGCTTGAATCCGGAAGGATCTCAGTGAAAAAAGTAATGTAGCTTGTATTAATAATTTTTTGTTTATTATTTTCAGGAGGTTGAAATTGTGCCATTTGAAGTTGGACTGATTGGAAGTGAGTGAAAGTGATTGGTGGTGGTGTGGGTGTGGTGTAGGGGGAAGTTCGTAGGAAGTAAGGACGCCGTGCTAGGGGCGTGGCGTAGAATATAAACTGTTGTGTTTGGAGAAGTCGTAGAGGTAGATAGCCATCAACATGGCTGAGTCGGTACCAGCATTCACTCAGAAACCCCAGCTTCGTCAAGAAGACGATGGGAACCGACTCATTTTTGAATGTCAACTTGTGGGGGCACCTCAACCTGACATCACATGGTTTCGGGGGGAGACCGAGTTGGCTGCGGATAAACGCACAGTCTTCAAGTCCACCAAAATCGCCACCAACAAATACCTTGTAGTTTTAGAATTAGACAATGTCGTGGAGTCAGATGCCGGTCTTTATCGTGTCAAAGCCAAAAACAAGCATGGAGAAGTTTTCGCTTCCATTAATCTTAATTTCAGCCGTGAGTTAATTTCCATTACTACTTTCTACTTTCAAAATTTATTTAGTTTCAGGCTCTGCAAAGTATATTATAAATTATTACTATTTTTCTCTGATTTGGCAACACCTTTTGGAAACATATTGCTCGAAAGTTGACCTTCCGAGTTACAAACATATGACATCTGTCCAGTTGACCCCTTATTTTTTTTTAAATGGTCTTAATTTTTCCCCACTTGTTGTTTTTTACAACTATTCTAAACTCAACTTAAACAAAAGTGTGTGTGCCAAATCAAGAAAAAACTTGAAACAATCATACAATGATTATTAAATCTTAATTTAAATGATTTTTACATTTTATTTCAGCCGTTGATGAGCCTAAGGACAAGTAAGCAAGAAACCTTTTTAAATTTAATCAATATTTTCTAAAAATATTTATTTGTTCATTAGAAAAAATCCGCAACCTTCAAACCTTAAAAAATCTTTAATGTTTCAGAAGTTAAACAAATTATAGGAATACCTTTCTTTGGCAAATGGCAGAAATGTTTAAGGGTAGTTTCAAAGGTTTTGAAATGCAAACTAAGCAAACTTGTTACTACTATACATTTAACTTTGAATGTGTAGCAGTCAGCAGTAGCAAAGTTTATTATTTTTTCATGTTCTAGAAAACCTGTTCGCTCATTTTACCACTCATTTTACTTTTTTTTGATTACAAGATCGGAAATGCCGTGAGTACCAAACCCGCTGTGCATTTTCATCATTCATAAATGAAGCCTTCGTCTTTACATCATAATATTTTTAGTATATAACCATACCTTCACATGTAGTTTGCCAGATTTCTAGCTTTTTTTCATTTAAAAAATTTAACTAAACGTAGCCTGGGTATCGATGGAGAGTGTAGAAATGAGATCTCAAATTTAAAATGCTACGATTCTGTTTTGATTGAAAAGCTTGTTAACAAAACTTTTTGAGGAAAGCCGCTCCCCCACATGGCGTCTGGAGATTTTCTTCCCGAGGACACACGATCCCATCCTACTATTTTTAAAAATCCATTTAACACACATGCTTTCTGCGACCTTTCCTAAAGAAAGAGAAACAAAATGTGACCTCTTGGGTTGTATTGTTACATCCCTTTCGGACTATATGAAAGATAGTATTTTTGAAAAGATAATAGCATCATTTGAAAACAAACAATCATCTCTTCTGTTTCCTTTTCATCTTGGTCCACTTTTTTATAAAAACAAAGAAAAGAAGATACCCAAGGTCTGGGACTTTTTATTTTGCCTTCTTTACAAATTTTCGGTTCTGTTTTTTGGAATTTGCACAGAAATATTACTTTAAAATCGGCTCGGTCTACCCCAAAACGTGTGCTGTACACACAGTCCTTGAAAATTTTATCACATTTCACATTGACAAACATTCAGACTGCTAAACGCTTTTTGCGAACACATTTTACGTGTTTTTTTGTCAATATTGAAAAACAGCTTTTTGTCCACTTTTGAAGATTTCCTTGATTCAATAAGTCTCATATCAACCAAGAATCTTTACTGAATAGGTAGGCTCGTTAAAGCTAGTCTTTAACGGGACGTTTCCTGATTAATATTTAGTAGACTTAACTATTTAGTATACGTTTTTGGAAATATACCGACATTTTTTTAACAGTCTTAAAAATCGGAACGGGCTGTAACATAAAAAAGACAAGTTTCAATCCAATCTTTCCCAAGCGAACCCTTTAATGTTGCATAAAATGTAATAAATTCCTTAAAGTTTTCAACACCCATTACATAATGACGGAGTGCATTATTCCCCTGAATACCCCTTGACTGAATGTGATACAAGTGCATTATTATCATTATTGTCTACTTTTGCCCAACGTATTTTATATGAATGGTGGATAGGATAAACTGCGATGATGGGGCTTAATAAAAATTTGAAATTTGTAGAGAATTTCAGACTGGGTGAATATTTGGCAAGGATAGTTAGTAATAAAGATGTTAAAGAAATGAAAGGATGATTTAATAGTAGAGAATATATACGAGTCCAGCCTCATTGCTTCCATTTATTTTTCAGCTTATCCTCCGACATTTACTATCTATCTGCTAAGTCACTTCTAGTAGTATCTCTTTGGCAGAAATAAACTCTAAAATTAAAGAAAAAGTAGAACATTTCAAGATATTTAGAATATCACTAACTAACTTAGAACAACTATCCTATAGGAAAAGCTATCTGACGAGTTAACACGTTTTATGAGGCACACATACAGAAATGGATGCTACATCACACTACTCTAGCACTGGATTTTTCAAACATATTCCAACATTTCATTATAATATTCAAGTAAAAAAAGCGATACTAAGCATTATTTTGTAGTTTGGTAGAGGAGAAGTAGAAAGAAATTTGCAAGTAAGTTTTCTCTTTAGTTTGGCAGATTGACCTAGATTTGCATACTTTTTAGCCTCTCTCCATCTCATCTGAGGGTTAGTTAGTGAAGATACTAGTAAGAGAAATAGGTAGATAGGTAAGATGGTAAGAAGGGTACATAGTATGAAAAAAATAACGTGTTGCATGTGGGAATGAATTCATCATTTTTACACTCATGTGCCAAAAATGTCAACAGGGATTTACTATAAACAATAAAAACGCTCTTGTCATCCCAATGAAAGGAGCACATTGCTAAAAAGTTCCAGCTTTGCTAGTTTAACTTTTACTTATCTTTAGTTCTCTCAAGTACCAAATAAATGGGTTTTAAAGTTGCGTAGGGATCTTCAAAACGGTCTCAGAAACGTGTCTTACCATGCCTGCTTAATTAGAACCATACACCTGAAAGAACTGCATATTATGTCATATCCGTCTTAATGTTATATGTTCAAGTGCCCTGGAAAAAGGGTCGAAAAAATAACTTCCTAAGGGTTTCTAATTAGTTGTTCACGGTGTCTGAGTAAAAACAGAATATTAGGTAACATTATGTAGGGTGTTTCATGTTTCTGAAATTGTGGACGCATGACAGGAGAAAAAGAGATTTGTCTTCTTCAGAGATTGAAATGAAAAAATGACAGTTGCATGTGGACATTTAATTTAGTATCTGTGAATGAGTATGTTATACTTACCACTTTGAAATATATTTCATTGCTTTATTTTATGCTTACATTTGTCCATCAAATAATCAAATCAAGACTTTACTTATTACAACGAAGATGATGGTAAAATCAAAATCCAAAAGCACATGTATAGTTACGGCTTTGAAAAAAGTTATGTTAAGCAATTTCTAAAAAACTCACACATTAATTGCATACTCCCTCGTCCGTCATAATTGCATTCCCCCATAGCCCTAATCTACTCTACTTGAAGGAAAAGCATAAATGAAATTAAAATTCTATAATAAATGTCCCCATTTGAAAGGAATGAAATGAGAAAATAGTAGGTAAATTAAAAAGGTGAGGGAATAATGGTTATCAATTTTTTTTATGAGGGTTAATGTTTGTTGCGTAATAGACAGGAAAGAGTAGGAAAATCATTAACCTCGTGATCGTGAAATATTTATATGGTGTAATATAATTTTGAATAATATTATAATTAATGCAACTAGTCTAATCTTAAGTAGTCTGGACTCAGTTAACCTTTCAAAATGACGGCTCAGCTTCTTCTATACAAATGTGTGGGTGGCATCTCAATTTTTTGGCAATCAAATCTTATCTCATGGATACATCATAAGACTTAATATTTAACACAAGAATTTCCCATATTTTTTTTATTTTTTTTTTTTACTTCATTTGGGGTTTTTTAGCAATTTTTTTTCATTTATTTCCAATTTCGTTTTGAATATTTGAGCGTCAAGATTTCCCATTTAATGCAGCCAAAGCATTCATAAATAGCAGGTACGAAGGAAACGTTCATCCAAACTTTGAATGTGGTAAATTATGGCATCACTTTCTCATGAAATGAAAAATTTGCCAAAAATTCGCAAACTGATGAAAGGTTTTGCTTTGTACTCTACTGAGCTGAAAAAAGTTAAAATCAATTGTTCCCCAAAATTTTGGTTAAAAACTTACTCTCAAAAGTGTTCTTTTCAAATTAAAAAAAAATTAAATCAGCCAGAATTGCTAGATAAGTATTCCAATGATAACTATGAAAATTCTGATGATGCCAACTGATATATTGTTCTCATTTACTATAAAATAGAGAAAGAGGGATGAAGGTTGCATTGCAGGGAGTAGCATTGATGAAGGGAAGTAAAAAAGAAATGAAATTGTCTAACTAAAATTAAACTTTTCAGGCAAATTGACGGGGTGGCTCCTAGTTTTGCTCAGAAACCAGTGATTCGTCAAGAAGATGATGGACGTAGGTTACTTTTCGAGTGTAAAATTAAAGCAGACCCTAAACCCTCTGTGGTATGGTTCCATGATGGGAAACAAGTTTCTGCCAGCAGTAGACATCGGGTACATCATTCGAAATTTCAAATCTTTAAACTTGTCTCATTTCTAATTACGTTTAAACTTAAAAAAAATCAAAAACATATAATCCAACATAGAATTCTATTTCTCTGTTTAATAAAAAATCATATAAAAACGTTGGCAGAGCAAAGTGTTTCAAAAATTGTGGTTTTTTTAATTTAAAAAACGAACGTCCTAAATGAAAAATTGGACGAATTTTCTCTTTTATAAGCGGATTTTAAGCATAGTCAGGATTCAATTTAGGTAAATTAAAGAAAGTTCTCTGCAAAGTGATAACCTAACGTTTGTTCCTGTATGTTTGTCGGTGCAGCTGCTAATAGAAAAAGAGGGGGATAAGTACGTAGCAGCGTTGGAAATAAAAAATGTTGCAGTTGAAGACGCAGGGAAGTACAAAGTCACTGCAAAAAATGAACTTGGAGAAAGTAATGCGACAATCAGCCTCAATTTTGACAGTAAGTCCTCCTTTTCAAGTAAATTACGTATTTTATACGGAGTTAACCTGTGACCGCTAGAAGCTCTATATTTACCTTAGACTGCAATTACTATAGTCAGAAAATTAAGGAAAAAAACGTCAGACGTTTTTAAGTCAAAATTAAGCGTCCTCAGAAACATGGACCTTTCTTACGTACAACTGCTAAAACTTAACGTTCACGAACAAATTCAAACATACATACAATATAGGTATACCCACTTGAAAATAATTCGAAAGGAACAAAATTTGAATTCAAAATACGAAGGACTGTTTCCCGCCACTTGAATAATTCTCAGATAGGGTTGTTTTACTATCTATCGATGATGCACAAGAACAAGGGTTTCGCAAGAGCTGTTCAAATGTCTGTCCTTTTTTGTGCGAATTTATTATTATTAAATGTGAAATGATAGAAAAATACTACTACTCCCCACTCATCACTCATTAAATACTTACATTAACATTTTAGAATAGATACGAACTTTCAAAACTAGTTTTAGCCTTTTAGCAAAGATTTACATTTATTTTCTTTTTTTTGGCTTTCAATTGTAATGTATTCCATATTCTTGTGAGTTAAAAAGCATTACGAGAAGCCTAAACAAGTGTGCTTAAACAATTTTACAAAACATAATTTGTAATGTAAAATGATAACCGCATTTTAACAGTTTTTGTGCATTATTATTACTGTTGACAGTGTACTGTGTACTGACATCATCGCCTGCACAAAAACACCTCAATCAAACTAAACACACATTTTTTTAAACATTAGATTTATCAATTATACATTACACGCTCATTCATTATCGATTATTATTATGTATTATTGCTTCTGTGGTGCGAATATTAATACATATATAATATCTGTACGAAGTAAATGTTACACGGTGAGGAAGGTCAAACCACCAGTGACCAGTAAGTACAGGTACGAGAAGTGAAAAGGTCATCACTATAATATACTTTAACATTTAGGCGAAGAAAACTCGGTCTGCCTGTATTCCATATTCAATATTCTTTATGTACGTACGTTAGTTTGAGGCACCCTGGCCTGGGCTCAGAAACTATTAAAGTGCTGTAGTCTGGGTTATCAATTGAAAGGTCACAGGTGACAGGACAGGGCAAACCCCTATTTTTGAACCCATTTATCAGATCAGGCATGGGTGGTCGGTGGTATTCTGGTATTGCAGTCTATGCAATACCACCAAATCAACTTCACCTGGACCTTTTTTTCAACATAGTTGGTTTAAAAGTACTAATTTACTCTAAAACAAACAGGACAGACAGTAAGGTACTTGTAGTGTGAAGGGCCTAGCGCTTCAGAATACACACATTGCATTTTGTAGCAAGTAGTGATTAGCTTGGTATAATTTGATTGTGGATTGTATTTATTTAAAAAATACAATGCAGTTGACAATGGCTTTCTAGAGTAGTTGAGTTCCAGACATCTCAACAATCTGAAGTTCAGTAGTATAAAAGTAGTAGCCTAGTAGCCTTTTATTTGTGATTTGTTGCGATTTGAGAAGTGGTGGATCAAGTCATCATTATTCACAGCATAACCGATGACTTCAAAATCCTCTAATTAATTAGTGACAACTATTCGCTATGTGTCCTCTAACAAAGCATTAAGGAAAGACTTGCAAAAAGATTTTAGTTTGGATAACTGTTTATTATAAAAACGCTTTAAAAAAAGTAGAATAGATTAAACGTTTTAATTTTTTTACTTACACAAACAACAACAACGGCATGAAGACCGTTTCTTTTAATAGCTCTACTATCTGTAAAACGATAATTGATATTATAACAAATATAAGAATTCCGTGTAGGAAAGAATTTAAAAAATTCAGAAGAGATACCCGAGGGCTTATAGAGCCTGCACAGAACTTTATTAAATCTTATACTTAGAGTAAATAAATAAAACATAATGTTAATGTTTAGAAATAATTGTAAAATTGAATAACTATTTGAATGTTGACTGTTGTGAAGCAATAATGCCAATACTAACCCTTCGGATCGTAGGTTCGTTCCTCAGTTTAGGAGATTCAGAGGGCAGTAAACCTGTGAAACCTAGTTTTACTGAAAGACCAGCCATCAAGCAAGATGATAATGGATCCATCTTCTTTGAAGTCCGACTTGCTGCTGAACCTGAGGCTGCGGTTACATGGTAAACAACTATTTCAAAAAAATCTAAAATTAAAAATGGGAGACACTATATCATAGTATAATCGTTTTTTTTGAAACCGTTTACAAAGGTTCCACAAGGGGAAGAAAGTTTCTGGCTCAAGGTTCAAGTCGACTGTGACGCGAGAAGCCTCTACAGGTGTTTACTACATGTCACGACTGGAGATTTCAAATACCGAAGCAAGTGATGAAGGAGAGTATAAGGCTGTGGCCAAGAATGCCCATGGCGAAGCTAACGCAATAGTCAACCTTAGTTTTGAAGGGGGTGGTAAATTCAAGTATGTATTTGTATTCCGTTTGACCCTACCAGTGTCAGTGTATCTCTGATTTATGATGATACATGTTTGTAATTTAAAAACTATGACGTTACAGAATTCCTGAAGGCAAAGCCCCTCGTTTCCCAAAGAAACCAACGATTCAACAAAGAGGGGACATTCTAGTGATGGAATGTGTTCTAGAGGCTCAACCCTTACCAGAAATCAAATGGTTCCAAGGCTCAAAACAAATAAATTTAACAGATCGAATAAAAATGACGAAAAAAGATATGGGAAAAGATACATACTTGTTGAGTCTGGAGGTATCAAGTCCAACAATCGCAGATGGGGGAAACTGGCGGTGTAATGCTGTTAATGCTTTTGGTGAAAGCAATGCCAATATCACCCTCAACTTCCAAGGTACCTATAACCCTTTTCCTGACAACTCCACCACTTCCCCCTACACACACTCTATTTTCCACCCCAACCATTTCGAAATCTCGAATCAGACCATCAAGAAGTCTCTCTCAACATTGTTCTTCGTTTAAACTAAAAATTATTTCGAAAATGACAAATATTATTATTATTTCTGTTTTTAATTGTTCGACTTGGTCTCGTGGTATATCGTGCGTTCGGTTATATTTTATTTTATACAGAATTTATAATATTATATTTTGTATGTTATGTTTTATGTTGGTTCAGAACAAAATCTCGTAATTAATATTTTCTTAGCTTGAATGCACTCGTGTATAATAATTTAATATTGACTATCATAATAATTAATAATAATTTTATTTAGTTTTATTTCAACAGCGCTCCTTTATCTTTTTACAGATTGACTAACTCTAACCCTAACCTTTATGTGATGATGTGTACGTGTGGTGTGACTGGTCTGGTGATGTGTGTTTGATCAAAGAAAACCCCTTTAACAATTAACCAACAATGGAAACGTCAAAACTAGGACGAGACAAATGAGATTGCAATGCTTCTTCAAAGGGATTGATTTTCTTTAACCTTTCCCATCAGTGTTCCAAATGAAACAAAATTATAAGATTTAGAAGGTGATGAAACTTAACTAACGAATTCGCTAAAGAAACTGGTAATGTGATGTCTCTCTCGTAATTACCAACTCGTTCATATAATTTAATTTAAGGACCAGACATTATGAACTAATTTTTGTTTTTAACCCGGAGGGGTTGTTCTGCTGTACTTGGTGTTTTAGGGGATGTTTTTTGATTTGATAATGACAGCACGAATAAGTTTATACTCCCTGTTTCTCATAACTCACTTTTATCTCCCCATATTTTATTATGTGCCCCTGTCTGTCATTTGCGAATGCTCGTAAGAGATTATTCACAGATTTTATACAATAATTATTTTAGAAACTTTCACTTCCGGGCGGGAAAGAGTTCACAGTGAAAATTGTATTTGTATTAAGTAGAATCTTGAAAAATGGATTCTTTTTTGGTATAATGTATATATGATGAATTAAAAATTCTATAAGAGTGGAATGTGGGTACATTCTGTTGTAGTAGGAAATAAAAGGAATTAACTAATGTGTATGGATGATAAAATATGTAAAGGTGGAGACGATGGCGGAAGCGCTCCAACATTTATTGAGAAGCCAAAAATTACACCGAATGCAACGGGTACAATTATAACAATGAGATGCCGGTGCAAGGCTAATCCTAAGCCAACGGTTAGCTGGTTCCGAGGTACAACTCTTGTCAAAGAGTCTTCCAAAATTACCATGAAGACTGTTGAAGTTGAAACGGACATTTATGATCTCATTTTGGAGATTAAGGTAAGCTACTTTATTGATATTCCTTTGCTGAAAGGTTAGAGTAGACTATGTTTTCACCTGTGTGTATATATATATTTGTAGGAACCCGGAGGTCAAGACGGTGGGACTTATCGATGCCATGTACAAAACGTGCATGGTGAGTCGAATGCCAATTTGAACTTGAATATCGAGGCAGAACCAGAGCCTGCTGGCCAAGCTCCAACATTTGCCGAAAAACCTAAGATTGTTTCCGAGAAAAGTGGGAAACTAATCGTTATGGAATGTCGAGTGAAAGCGGATCCTAAACCCACCTTCATTTGGACATGTGAAGGGGTTGAAGTTAAATCCTCTTCCAAGTTTTCTATCTCCATTAAAGAAGAAAAAGGCATTTATATCATTCGCCTTGAAATTAATGTAAGATTTTACAACTTAATTGAACTCGACCGGCTAAGTCTTCTTTTAAAAATAAGAGCAATTCTATATGATTCAGGAACAATTTTATATGATGTGTGTGTAATGTTTTTTTAAATAGGACCCACAGCCCGAAGACAGTGGCTTATATAAATGCAACATTAAGAACGAGTTTGGAGAAATTAATGCCAATTTGACACTTAACATAGAAAGTGAGCTTTATATAGAATTCAAATAGTTGCATTAAATATGGGAAACTAATGCGTTTTTAAATAAATTTCAGTTGCACCGGTAATCAAACAACAACCCCGAATTATCCGTGTGGAGAAGACTAAGGTTGTTGTGATTGAATGCTCAGTCCGTTGTGCTAATCCACCAGAGGTACAATGGTACAAGGAACAAACTGTTATCAAGAAGGACAGTAGACGAACTGTTAATGTCCAACAAGTCACCAAGGTATGCTATGTACTATATTGAAAAAAATATTTCCTACAACAACTACACGTTTTGTAAAATTAACCGTGTTTGAAAATTCAGGGTGAATACAAAATCCAATTGGAAATTAACCAAGCCAGTAGTGAAGATAAGGGTTCATACAAAGTTATCACGAAAAACGAGAAGGGTGAAACGGCTTCCCAATCCGTGGAAATTACCGAAATTCCGGGAGATGAAGAAAAGCCTAAAGACAAACCAAAAGAAAAGCCTAAAGGCGAGGCACCCAAGTTTGCTCAAGGACTTAAGTCCACGGTAAATCCTTTTTAAGACGTTTAAGCATACATTTTCTGAAACAAAAATAAAATGATAAATCTTATGAAAAACCTTAGTCTGTGGAAGAGGGAAAAAGTGCCGAGTTTTACTGTGAACTTTCCAGTGTTGATAAGAAGGCCACCGTCACGTGGACCAGGTACGTTGAATCAAAAATACAGTAAACGTAACTAGTGTCTACCCTCGTTTGCATGGATCCACCAAGTCAACTGCAGCATCCTTACTTCCTTAAAAAGCATATGATTAGAATTGCGGTTACACTTATTTTAAAAATTCCATGATCATTACAATTTCATGCTACAAAATTTCAGGAGCACAACCATAATCAAAGAGTCAAAAGATATCAAAATCACTTTTGATGGAAAGATTGCCAGACTGGTGGTTTCATCCTGTACCAAAGAGTTTAGTGGTTCTTACAAGATTGTTGTGAAGAATGAGTTCGGATCTAACGAATCCGAAGCTACACTCACTGTTCAAGGTTCTCTCTCTTTATTTTAACTCATAGTTGGAAGAAATATTATTCAAATTTATTATCTTGAAAATTTCAGAGAAAAAGAAAGTTGAGGAGAAAAAGGAAGAGAAAAAGGTAGAAAAGAAAGAAGAAAAGAAAGTCGAAGAGAAAAAAGTCGAGGCTAAAAAGACCGAAGCCAAGGTCCGTATTGTTGTTTGCTTGCAATTTTTCTTTCGTTTTTAAACCAAGTCCCTTACCCCCCCCCCCCTTCCCCTGTTTTAAATCAAAAGTTGAATACTAGTCATCTAGAGAGGTTATACGAAAACAGGTAAACTAGAAGTGCTGGGTTTTCGATCCGAACCTTTAAAAGCTATTTTAGAGCTACCAATTAAGAGTTTTTCTTCGATTACTTGCATTTTTTCATTCTGAGTTGTCTATAGTTTTGCTTGAGTTCAATGTAAAATCATTAAAGTCAGTCTCTCTTGCTCAGGTGGTGGAACTAAGGTAAGGTTTAATTTAGCAAAATCATAGCAACCAGTACCTAATAATAGTAGGGATTTGCCCCCAAAGTTAGACTTTTTTCTTCGTAGTTACAAAATTAACAAGTCTTTATCACTGTGGATTTTTGGATTGAGAGTTTGTGTATGATTTGGAATTAAAACTGTTTAGAAAAAAGAGGAAGCCGCACAACCGAAAGTAGAGGAGAAAAAGCCTGAAGAAGCTAAACCCAAGGTAATCAAGATTACTCATTTTGTGATATATTTTGGATCTTTGTTGTGTCTTTGCTTTTGTTCTAATTGCCTTTTAAACTTGGATTTACACCCCTACTATTAGAGTAATAGTTAGATACTTTATGGCGATAGTGTAGAAGGCTTTACAAAGCAATAAAAAGCTCTTCAATTCTAGTTTAATCCGAATTAAATAAAGTCCCATTGAAGTGACAAAAGAGTTAGAGTCAAAACTTGACGGTATTAAAGGTTACGTAAAATGGTGAGAGTTGAAACGATTTAATTGGGATTAGAATTCCTATCAATTACATTGATCATCCGGATGCTAATATTGAGATGCATATGTAAGGGAAAAAATGCAACGCATCTGTTACTGTTGGTGACCCTTCTTAAACTTTTTTATAATTTGTGCTAAATATCTTCCTATAAGCTAGTAAGAGTAAATAAATATAGGAAGGCGAGGCTGATGATGTAAAAAAGAATGAACTAGTAAACTATATGATTGAACCATGTTGCATTGCATCCGTCCGTAGCATTAAGGAATCCCAAAATTCCAAAAATTAGAATATTCCTTTGATTTGTAAGAATGAAGAAGGATATAAGTAGGGAAAAAGTCAAGAATTGATGTGTAAAAGTATTCAGGAAGTCTAGCACTACTATTATCAAATAACATCTCTATAGTTTTAGAGACGGCTGCTGTATTGCATACACACGGTAGTTATTGCTGTGAGCACATCAAGAATCGAGATGAAATATTTTTAGATCTGCTGATGCTGCTGTGAGAGATTAGAATATCTTTTATAAAAACCCTACATAATCATTGCATAGATATAGGCATTGAGGTGACTGTGTGAGTGGATGTCCTAAAAAACGATCTTCTTATTCATGGATGATGTGTCTTTTCGAATGTGAACTCTGACTTGAAAAAGAATATGGGAATTTAAATAAGAATTAGTACTACTACCACCATCACTAACTACAGTTAAGTTTCAGTTTCATTTCATAGAAGACATTGAAGGAGAACTAAGCAAGTTCCTCTTCCTTCCTTGCATTTCCTCAATGGTGGATGTGCAACAAACAATTTAACTTGGCTACCATGGCATAAAGTGTTAGCTCTTAAAATAAAAATAGAGAATGGGAGAGAGACGGATGATTAGTAAAAAAAATCAATGGGGATAAGAACTTTGGCGTTCTCTCCAACCTTTATCTTAAGTTAGAAAAGAAAGAAAATCCTTATCTCGGGCTTGACTTTTAATCTAAGGCTTTGAAACAAATACAAGAAGCTATTATGAGGGTTTTTATAAGTTGAAAATCTTAAAATTTTGAAGTTCAATAAAAAAGCCAATGCAAGTTTTCAGGAATTGTAAATCGCTAAAATAAGAAGATCCATTTCAATGTATGTAGTGGGTGTGTTCGAATGGAAAAAACTGTTGTAGTTGTTCTCCCCAGGCTTTTGTGTTAATGCCCCTCCCTCTCATTCTTTACAAGAAAGGCAGTAGTAGTAGTTCCTGCGACTTATCCGTAGGACTTTAAATCTTTAAATGCTAAAAAAACCATACTGCCACAGCTACTACTACTACTAGAAATAGCATAGTGGGTCATCATATCATGATCATGGAGTAGATGATAATAATACATGAGTATATTATAGGGTTATCTAATACTTAAGCATTTGTAATAAGTTGCACTCCATTCACTTGCGAGTAGGTAGATAGTCTTGGAAAGCAAAATTAGCGAGTTGTGAGCAAATTTTAGCTAAAAATAGCCTCATAAGTTATATAAGATTTAGAAACGTTGAAGAGTATGTTATATACAGAGATATTCACCCGAATGGGCTATTTTCGTTTCGGGAAACCATAAACTGTATAAAAAACCAACCCGGCATTTGCACCACTACTACTTATTTTTACCTTGTTTATCTTGTCTGCCTTTGGCTTTTCATGTGCACTGAGTACTTAAGTAGGTGATAGTACTATCGGTCTATAAGATTTTATTATCATCTTCTCGAATACCTACTTATTTTTATTATGAGGTGATTTGAAAGATGCTTTTCTGTTGTTCTAGTGGTTAGAGATAAATATGTCAGAATTATTCCTTTGCAGTTTTTAGAAATTTTATGTGATTTGAATCAGTATGTAGGAGTATGTATGTGATGGTGATTATTTCTGTTTTTCAACGGCATTAAGTAATATAACTGGAATGCATAGCAGCAGGTAGCAGTCGTCTCTTACTATGGCCTCGTTGATTTTTAAGTAGTAGTTCAACATTTCGAGGAGATTTAGAAATTTAATTGTATTATTCTGAAAAAGGTAGTTGATTGTTCAAAAACTGATATCTTGCTTGTTAATGAAGAAATTTGAAAAGAGGAATTTTTTAATTTCTGGAATTTTTTAATAATGAGCTTATCCTGGTTGTACCATTTGCATTTTAACTAACCTGTGTTGTTGGATTTTTTGCCGTGTACAAAAAAGGAAAAAGAACCTGAAGCTAAAAAACCGGAACCTGAAGCTAAAAAACCAGAGCCTGAACCTAAAAAGACAGAACCTGAAGCTAAAAAACCTGAAGCTAAAAAGACAGAACCTGAACCTAAAAAGCCTGAAGCTAAAAAGGCAGAAGCTAAAAAGGCTGAACCAGAGGCGAAAAAGGCAGAACCAGAGGCGAAAAAAGTAGAACCAGAGGCTAAAAAGCCAGCAGAACCTGAAGCTAAAAAGCCTGAGGCCAAAAAGGAACCAGAAGCGAAAAAGCCCACGGATAAGAAACCAGCAGAAAAGAAAGCAGAAGAAAAGAAAGCTGAACCAAAGGGAAAAGCAGGTAAACCAGAAGTCAAAGAGCCAGAACCCGCAAAGACAAAAGCGACAAAAGAGGCAACAGATGCAAAACAGGCTAATGAGGTGGGTGCCCGTTTTTGCCCGTTTTTCAAATTTTAATAATTTCTGTTTTTGAGTGAGTTTTTGTATTAAATTTTGTTATTGTCCTATTTCATCATCTTATGTCCACTTGTTTGCCCATTTGTCCAAATTGTCTCCTTGTGTACAACCGCCTTGTGGGTGTGACTGCTACTACCGCAGATACAATTTAAGACACCAGAAGTTCAGACCAGTCCTCCAAAGGCTCCTGAGGAAGAGAAACCAAGGGATAAAACTGAAATTAAGGTAATGTGCTTGACGTTTTTGTGATTATGGTGGGTCAGTATCTTAAGTCCTCAGTAACGTAAAGCACCGAAGATGGCTGTGGTTTATTTTCTAGCTGCGAAATAGGTATTATGTATAAGTTTGCAGAAGATACGTTTTATGAATTAGTCCCTTTCCCCTTTGCCGTATTTTAAAAAGTAAATCTAGTGTGAAGAAAATGGTGATACAATGAGAAAGTTCATGTAATGCGAAAATGTCGTATTTTCAAATACGACACGGAACGAAATATAAAAAATTATGTCGGATACTAAAAGCTAGTACTGACATTTTTGACATAGTATTGATAATGATGATAATAATGATAGTAGAAATATGTTGGATGTATATATCTACGTGTATATAAATAGTTGCCAGAACTGCCAGAAGTAACAGAATCGGAAGAGTCAAGTTCAGAAGGTGAAGAAGAAGAAGAAAGTGATGACAGTGTGATAGATGTCAGACGCCGTAGGCCTATTCCTGTCCCTGAGGTCAAAGTGGATCGACAATCACCTGTACATACAGATACATACAAGTTTCACATCCTTCATTTTTAAACAAGTCAATTTTTATGATGAAATCAGTTTTTGCAAATTTTACATTTTATTTACTTTTTTTCATTATTTCATTTTTCATTATGATTTTACCTTTTTTAGCAAGTATTTTGCTGAATTTTAAAACCATGCGTTTTAAAATTATTTTTGATTTTGAAATTATGTGAACTTCTGCCTTTTTAACTGTGCCGAGTGTTCATCTATACATTTTATGGGGATGTTTGAAACTTACACGAATATTTTAATACTTTTTACACATTTTTTGTTTTATACTATATACTACTCTAGATATCGTAGATGAAAATATTTTTTGCATTTTTTAAAACTTACGACACTCAAAAACTGAACATTTTTCTCACGAATTCCTAATCCTTTACACGCATTCTTATAGTATGTTTTGTAGATGACACCGAGTTTTCTCGACGTAAAAAGACGCATAGGAAATTCTTGACCTTCTGATCTTCTTCTTGTTTAGTCGTACCGTACGGCTCTTAACTACATGATTCATGGGATTGTGATTGGTATTCAATGTAAAATTAAACGTGCCATCATATAGCCTATCGTGATGTTATCTCTTATTGTGTCTTTGTTAAATTATTATTTCTTCGTACTTTTATCAAAGGATGGGTCTGTTAAACGATTTACTAAATGTTCTGAAACAGCTTTACCGTTTACACTGCTCTTTTAGCAATTAGTACATTTTAAGCCTTGGGCTGGATTTAAAAAAAAATTTAAATTTCAGTAGCTTATAGTGTAATGACCCATCAGTTAATGGTATCGGTACATAGTTTTAAGTATCGCAAATGTTTCCACTCCTCACAAACATTCAACTGGAATAAACAAGATGAAGGGGGTATAACTTGTCTTTAAATGATAAATCAATTGACTTGGATTTTAGTACTATTAACACCGCCTACGGTTGACATTTACGGACATTCCTTGGAAAAATCTTTAGAAAACAATTTACTCTTTTCTTCTTAAATCTTTTAAGTTATTCTGGCTTCTTGTTAAAACACTACTTTATTTTATTACCATTATAATTATTATTGAATTAAATTGCAATTGGCGTTTCTACTTTAATCTATTTAGAGCTAAACAAGGGCCAATCACCCTTTAATCACTTGTAGTTATTTTTTAATACTGTTCTGCTATAAATTATACTACTTACGCAACAAGTATATATTTCAAATGCTTAATTCTAGAATCTATGTAATACTGCTATGTGATATAAAAGCTATGTTAATTATCATTTATCTTCATTTATGTTCAGTTATTATTATTTCATGGTAAATTTACGTTCTTTCTCGCTAATTTTGTGTTATTATTTATATGCAAAATAATGTAAATTGTAATTTAATTTTGTGGGTGTGAATCTTGTATTGTTTGTAGTATGCCTGAAATTAAAATATTTTTTTTGTTTTTTTTTAAATTACAGAAGCCCGAGGAGAAGAAGACTGACGACAAGGTAATAATCCCATTTATTTTTTAACTCTTAAGTATTTTCACTTCAGAATAGAGTTGACTCTTACAACTTCAACTTCTATACGTTTTTGGGAAGTCTATTCTTCTTCTTCAATCGTTATGAATGGTTTATTATTCGATATTTATATAATTTGAACAAATGCAGAATACTTGATAAATGCATTGGGTAACTACGATTAATTGCCAATTTACCTTTAAATATTAAGTGGGGGAGAGAAAATGAACAAGATTTGACCACGCAATCATAATAAGTTAGTTAATTTTTTCATTAAAAGCATTAATGCAAACTGCATTCCTATGTTTATTAGTATAATTATTTTAATTGAGATAATACATTTTACAAGTAAATATAATGTAGCGAGATAAGAGTAAAAGTGTAGTGGGACTGACTGACTAACTTAAAAGATTTAGTCAGTGTGGAAAATGATTAGAGGAGAAATGAAACACACATTTGGATTTTTTTGGGTTTGGTCCCACTCTCATTTATTTATTTCTATCATCCATCCCGTCGTCCCGTCCGAAAAATCGGAGGGTTGGATAACCTACGCGCTGCGGTGTAATATCACATCTTACTCGATCTTGGGCCTCTTTTACAACTAGACTACTCTTGTTACATGAGTTGAAAAAAATGTAAAACAAAAGAGAAAATGGTTATTATTAAATGGAAAAAGCATTTTCTCGAACTGTTTTTCAGATTAGGTTTAGATTTTCGGTTGAGTGAGCACAAGAAACAAGAATAAGACATAAAATAAAAAGGAATACTTGAAAAATGCTCTACTGTATATCTATATGGAGATGAGCGTAGATAAAAAGAGTTTTAGACAAGCTGAAAATAATAATAAAATGAGAAAGAAGACAAGAAGAGGAGCAGTAGAATGAACACGGGAATCTCTAAACATTCAACAATAATCAGAGCCAGAGACGATCATTTAAAATTAAAGTAGAAAAGTTAGTATGAACAGTCGGGAGTTGTTCTGGTGATAGTAGCACTTTAAACCAAAACATACATGAGAAGAAATAAAAAAAACAGAAAGGGTTGCACCAGTTGGTCACATTTGTTAAGAACATTTGACAATATAAATTGTTTCTGGGGTCAATTTCTTCTTCTACTTAATCCACTATCTTCTTTTTTCTCATGAGATAAAACTATTTTCAGAAGGTCTCATTCTTTCGTTATATAATATGATACACAATAGAATCGGGAAGTAAGAGTAAGATGCAATGGGACCGTTTTATGGGACTCTATACAAAAGTTTGAGGTGTCAGGTTGCCATTGCCACAAAAGTGGTAAATGGTAAACGATAAACCAAGTCTAGAGAGGAGTAGGACAAATAAAAATTACTTAACCTTAACGACCTCAAGTTGCCACATGGGTTTCTAGAATGAATGCCGATTTTTGCAGGGAAATTAAATACCAGTAATGAATGAAGTGGGGTTACTTTCCCCAAGTAGTTTAACCCACTTCTGGATGAGTGGAATTTTGTAAGTTTGATTTAGAATAAAAATGTAGAAAGGTTTCCTTGTGTAGGAACAAATTAGCTGATGACGATGATTATGATATTAATGTTGGGTGATAAAAAGTTGTGTATTTTATGGGAAAAGTGAAGTTGTCATTGTGACCAAATGGGACGGCAAGGGTCGCCATGACACTATCCATCAACACTTAATGATATCACTGTCGGGTCGAACCATGTTTAATCGTATTGCTTTAACAATTTTGTACCTCTGTGTCTCATGTCATGTGTCTTAAATCTGTTATTGTGGTAATTGTGATTGTACTTGTGGTAATGTTTTTTCTTAGTATCATTTGTGTCGTGTCGTATCGTCTATCTTCTCTTGCTCATCAATGTCTGTCTCAGTGGCCTGAAGTGTTCCAAAAATGCTTTGTTTAAGGCGATTTGTAATAAGTATGACATAATGGTTTTTTATGTCCCCTCTAATGAGTCTATTTGTACACATTTTGCTCCCCAGCTCATCCTCCTGTGCTGGCTGTTATGCTTGGCCGAATACGAATCTCTATTTCTCTCTTGCTCTGAAACTTATGAGATTTCCACTTCTGTTACTTTTTCTTTGTATAATAATAATAATATTATTATTATTTTCTAGACTTCTTAGCACATGTTCACCATCACAAAGAAGTTATGTATTATTGCTATTGTATCTTGTGTACAAGACTGTACTACTGCAACAACGCTACTTCCGTACTACTTCGTTTGTGGGCAAAGATTATGCAAAGATTATGCAAAAAGGAAATGTCGAATTCTTTTTCTGTCATCTGCTTCTACTACACTACTCAGAGTGTCACATTGACTCTGGGCTGCAAAAATACTGCAGAAGGTATAACGTTAGAGTAGTCAGTCATTGCGTTCTTGGTTTTTAAAGTTTTAAAAGTTTACTATTACCACATACATGGAATATTGGGGAGTATTACAAGTCCTAGAAATATTCTTATCTTCTTCTGGTATATGAGAAAGAGAGAGAGAGAAAGACACCGGATGGAAGTGATTTATCTTAATAATTAGCTAAAGATGAGGAGATAAGGACACGATGGTGTGGTTAAGGAATTAAGGCTAACAGCAGCAGCAGGCAGCTTATCTATGTCTAGAGGAGGAAGGAAGCTACGTCGGAGTTCTAAAATTTACGCAAATTAGAATTTAAAAAAAAAAACTTTCCCAAGATTCGTGAGTAGATGAAGGATAATGCGATAATGACAGTCGGGATGGAATTTAAATTGGCGTCAATAATAAGCCAACAATGATCTTCATTAAGCGTCCTAGTATGCATGGGTGTGTAGGGTAGTGGTGTAACTAAATCATTACTATTATTTACTGTATTTTTTATGTTTACACAAAAACCAAATGAAGACAAGGAGACATTTTATTATAATTTTTACTTTGGAAAGGACATTTAATTCGCCACGTGATGGTTTAAAAAGGAATAGAGAGAAAAAAAAAATGAAAAAAAAACAGGAAGGACACAAGCCAGAGTATTATGGAAAGAACGACGCAGAGTTAGATTTTGATTACAAGATTACATATGGCATTTAACAACATTTAGAATTCAAATAAAGGCAGGAAGTTCTTTTCTACTCCGTTTTTGTAGTTCTGTCCAAATGAAATGGTGTTTCAACTTTGTCTTTAAATCTTTTTATATTCAAAGATGCTAGTATAGTAGTTAATGCAGTGTAAAGATCAAAAATAGAAATAGCAACGACCTTGGTATAATTTTAAAATAGTACCCAATTCAACTGACTTTTACTGCAAGAAAGAAAAAAATCTGTATTATTTTTTTTTCTTGGAAATATTTAGATTTATCAGTTAAAACGTTAAAAAGTTAAAAGGGATTACATTAGTCATCCATCAGATCGAAAGAAGGTTGAGTTAGTGATATAGTATGTTGGGTATAAAAGGCAGTCATTGGCAGTGTCAGTTGTACCAGTTTGGAAAAGATTGTTGTCTTTAATCTAATCAGTTTAAAAATTTACTCGATACGATTGAATGACAGGCTGAGGATAAATGCAGCGGAGAGAGGAGACAATAAAATAAATAATGGCAGAGACTTGACTCTATTTCATATCGTTTGGCTTCAGTTTCTTATCTTGATTCGGGTGGTGGTGGTTTGATATGGGGTAATCGGGCGGGTAGACAGACGCATCCCGCATCATCATCCCTCCCTTAGGGTTTCGCTTTATTGCTTATCTGCCAAAGCACCAATACTTTTTCGGGCTTCAGGTTTTACTACAGTTTTTTGTTTTTTTAAAATGCGTCAGTCATATGGAAATGTTAAATCTTTTAGATCAGATTAGAAGAGTTTTTTTTTGCGGGCATTTTATTTTTTCTTCGAGAGTTTTAATTTAAATTAGATTGAAAGTATGGTTATGGTGTATTGCCATTAATCACATGTATAAAACAATGCGATGCAAAGTAGACGATCTGGGTGGACTTTTCAAATAAAAAAAATTAGAATACTAATTTTTTAACACCTCTGAGCCACCATTGTATCTAAACTGCAAATTGAAAAAATAGGTACAACATTAAGGATTAAAAAGCCCTTCAATAAAAAAATAAAAGGTTAAATGAAATAAAAGTTCTAGTTCTACAAGATGAGTCCTTGAGTAAACAAAATGTCGACTAGTTAGTAAACTTGATAGCTAAATGTTCTTTTTTCAAACGAATAAGAAGAATAGGTGACATTGTTTAATTATTTTTTGAAGAAAGAAATCAGACTGTGAAGTAGTAAAACCTTTAAAAGTAAAGGAAGGAAGGAAGTAGAATTTTTTTTTGCACCATCAGCCAAAATGTTCAAGGTATAATAGGATTCATTGCAGCAAAAGACTCTTTTGTACTTTCCGTACCACAGTAAACAGTATTATTACTTCGTTTTCAAGTTTGACTATATACCACCACTACCAGTAATGTTTTCGAATCTTTTGTATATCCGTTGTAATATTAAAATACATTAGGAAGGGCCTTAAAAGCGGTTGCATACTCCTAGTGATGGTTTGGTATGGCTGGTAGAAGGTGTAAGCTCAAAAAATGGCATTCTTCTTGGGGCATCGTTTTTCGTAAAGTGTATTATATAATCCCCACGAGGATTCTATCCTTCCTACTGCTTTTTTTAAAAAAAACGTATCAAATTTAAAAGTTGAACTATTATGCCGTATGAGACGGTATAATACTTATGATACTTATCAGTTGCGGGGTCATGAAGAGAGCCTAAAGCTTTAGAGGCTGGGTTGCTCGAGGGTTAATTGTATTTTTTGAATTAACATGTGAAATTTTAAAAGCAGAAGTAGTTAGAAGATGCCAAGTAAAGTACAAGTTGGTTGTTTGTACAATTTTCTCTTATTATGTCTTCGAAGGTCTTTTTTTTGTATCTTTATTCGATGTGTGTACAACTTCCACCATGTCATATCATACAAATAAGGAGTAGTAGAAGTAGTAGTAGTGTATGTATCTGGAAATCATTGTTTCATGTAAAGCATACTACAACTGCACTTTTTTAAAACTAAAGATAAGTTAACTTCCGAACAACTGGTTTTTTTTAGTAACTTCTTTATCTTTCTCTCTCGCCTCCTACAGAGGGAAGATAATCAACTTTTTTTTATTTTTAAAAACACATCTACCACGAGTATTAGCACAGGACAAGTAAAAAATAAAGAATCTACTACTTACTATTACTACCTCTACTATTATCTACCTAGCTTAAGTGAATCTCTCTTAAATTTTATCTATCTTTTTTTTAAGTCGGAGAGAGAAAGGGTTTAAAACGGTTGGAAATTGTGCCAGGTTTTTGAATACTAGAGTGTAGCCTCTTGACTATTATTGTTATTATTGTTTGTACTTTTCTATCTCGAGTCTTCAATCTCTTTCTGTATCTCTGGATTTATCTTTGTGAAAAGAGGAACTCGTCACCAGAGTACTAACATTGCCAGTAGTACTCCTATTCGTACTTATAGGATGATAAGATGTTTAAGATGATATTTTGCTAAGAAAAACCGTACTTGTGCCACCATCATCACCACCACAATATTTCCAGCCTACCGTATCATGTATGTCGTAATCGTAACTAAAGACAAGTACAAATGCCATCGCGATACATTTTATATTGCATATAAATGTGTAAACTTAGGGAAAGAATAACGCTATGAATTTTGTTTCTTCTTAGCTAAGACGCTAAGAGTGAAGATGGAATATGTATTGAGAGAAATAAACCGTTCTAGAAAAGTATAATGTCAGTGGGGCTCAATTGACTCGTTTTCACTGTAGTTTAGTTCACTTCGCCTCCTAGACACCGTAGTCCTGGTGAGGACGCGCATTATATATAGATAGATAGATATAAACGTATGTATTTAAAATATCTTGTACATTTTGTACCGGTGGTGGCGATCCTCACAGAATATCATTATCGAAACTTTGTCAGTTTTAGTAGTGAGTGAGTGAGGGTCTGTGACGAGAGGGTTGTCTTGGTCCATTGTTGAGAGTTGAGGTGCTATTTTACTAAAACTCCTCTCTCCATTATTTAAAAAGAGAGTTTATTCAGGAAAAAGTTGGCCTGGTTGATTGATTCCTCATTCTTGGCATTTCATCACTCTGCAAGCCGTCCATTTAATTATACAAAGTCTTCATTATTATTGTTTAATTGCATTGTTACGTGTCACTTGAGGAGGGGTGTTAAGTAAAAAAGAGATCTGTGTTAGGGAAGTGCTTTGAGTTCTATTTAGTGCTTGGCAGCAGTAGTAGTGGCAGTTGTGGCTAGTGAAATTCAAGAATTTCTCTAGAAGAGTGGGGAATTTTTCGGGATAATCGAGCCAAGGAATTCTAACGGTCTTAACTTTCAAGAAGGAGAAAGGTGGAATCTTGATAAACTTTCTCTTTGTGAAAATAATTATGTGCTCCTCCTACTACTTGTCAAAGTAGTAAGAAAAAACCATTTGAGGCATCAGGCTACAAAAAACGCCACCATCATGTCGTGAGAATTCCTTGGAAAGGAGTTTTTCCTTAGAAGAAAGAAGCCCTTGATAGATGGGCACTTACATTATCTCCCAACATGCTCATATTATTGCTACAGGAGTAAATTTAGCTTACTAAATTTATAGAATTTAAAAAGAAACTTTAAAATCGCGAATATAACTTCTCAAAAAATTCCTTCTTCATCTTGGGTCCTTTTTACTCATTTGCTCAATTAGTTAAATAATTGTTAATTAAAACAGGCCGAAGTCTTTAAGGGGCCGTTTATAAAAGTTTCCTACAAGTTTTCTTTCGTGTTTCGATTATCGATTATTTCAACAAGTTACCATCAATCAATCAGTCAACCTCTGTGCTAAAAAATTACAATATTTATTTCGGCTACAGGAAAATTCTTAAGTGTCACTTGCCGTATAAATATTCTGAATATTCTCTCTGTCCTTTGTGTCTCTGTAAATACTGTCTTCTTGTTAAAAGTATTTTGTGATTACTTAAGTCATCTAAGATAAGATATCTTATCAAGCTTCAAAATGCCTTTGGTATGTCTTCTCTTCAAATGTTCTTCTTTTTGTGTTGTTCTTGTCTTTATTCTTTTAAATGTGTCCTTTTCAAATGCAGTCTTCTTTGGAAATAGTAAAGAAAAAACTTTAAATTAAACATTTTTAAATCCTGCTGTTGATCGTTTTGGGGATTACGGAAATGAGAAGCAGTATTTAATAAACATTTTATTTTTTACGAATAGTAGTGAAGTTTTTAAGTAGCGAGAAGAAATTTCATCTATAACTCGAAAATAATTTTTTATGTATTTGAAAGACAGTTGTGCCAGTGCTTTGTAAAATAATTAAATGCCATTGTTGTTTTTATTATTTGTATAATTTTCTATGTTGTATTTATATATGTTGTCAATTTATCCATGTTACTTGACCTGTGACACTACTTGATTTGTAGAAAGTAGCTGGGAAATTCGATGCGGGGAAGAAAGATCCACCAAAGACCGTACCTGGGAAAAAGGTAGATTTTCATACGTGTGTGTGCGTATTATACGAGAGTTTATATCTTACCTTAAACCTCAAACCAAAAAAAGTTGGTTGGAATTATAATTCCAGTGGTACAGTTTTAAAACCCCTTGCTTATTGAAAAGGAAACCCCAAACCCCAACCAGCTATGTCCCTCAACCTCATGTTGTTGAATTGAGTTTTTGTTGTGACCCTGTCAAGCCCCTTGTGTTAAAGCAAACTACACCCCTGTATGTTCCTAAAACGCTTTAAATAAATTACAAAGATGCAGACATAAAATCTCCATCTCTCGCACAAAAATCCATCTGTTCCCTCAGAAATCTACAATTACACTACTGAAATAATTATTAGGAAAACATATTTTCATAGTTTCGTATACTTAAATAAGTTTTAAGAACTTGATACAGGATTTTTAATCCAAGCTTCCAAGCTGATGACAACTAATGAAAATGAGAGGGGTAATTGGTTAAACAGGGGAAATAGCCCTGATGCTGATAAGAACCTAAGACAAAATAATACACCCCGTAAACATAGTTCCACATCACCACCATATCCAAACACTAGAATTTAGAATATCAATTGATACCGTAACTTGCGATATAGCCGTTTAAACAAAAACGCAACAAAAGAACTT
Source organism: Isotoma decorata (assembly GCA_034698605.1). Taxonomy (NCBI): domain Eukaryota; kingdom Metazoa; phylum Arthropoda; class Collembola; order Entomobryomorpha; family Isotomidae; genus Isotoma; species Isotoma decorata. The sequence continues at coordinate 41,000 of JAQGBU010000075.1, forward strand.
AGTGCATGGTTCTGCGTGAGGAAAATAGAACATGTAAATATGAAATTCGTTCTACTTTATGTGCATAAATATTTTTATAATTTGTTTTGTATGGGAATTCCTATAAATTCTTATTCTAAAAATCATTGCTGATTTTGCAATTCAATGCTAGACTAGTACACTTAAAATGGAGTTTTTCAACAGGGAAGTCAAAGCTTATAGTAGTTTTTAAACGCTTAAAGAACCCCTATTCATTTTTAGTAATTCCTCTTAAGTACTCAACATATTACTAAATGAGCCATACTTGAAAAGAAGCATCATGTAAATATGTAGATGATTCCAACTCATTTCCAAACGGCCACTATATATTCTTTGCTTTTAAATGTTCCTATCACATTTTCATTTCGATATAAACACTGTATATCAATCACACAAATTGTTTTATTACATGAAAAGTTGACGATTATTATTATTACCATCCAAATCTAATTGCATACACAGTTATGCTTTTTTATTTCAAATCATAAATATTTTTCTTCAAGTAAAATGCGTTTTGCTACTTAGCTATGTATTTTACTCGAGAATTATGTTGGAAGGAAGCCAGCAATTATCACAGTTCTACTTCCTAAAGAATTTATTATTAGGGATGAAAACTTTTTTTATTGGTATTTGAACAATTTAGAGAGGCCTCTCTCTCTATTCATTTCATTCTTTGTGTCTGACTGAATGCACCAAGTAAGAACATCTTATCTTGTTTTAAACTTAAAATGTTTTTTTCTCTAAGGTTTTGCATGATCTTTAAGTAGATAGGCACACTTAATATCGTTACATAATGGATTTGCTAAAGTATATCAAATAAATTGTTAAGACACACGTGTTGACTTTTTAAATTGCACTGGAAGGACATTGAAAAGAAACAAAAGAAAAGATGTAGAAGAGGTATGCGTGAAATCTTAAAAAGACACCAAATGAGTCAATTAGTGCTCCGAAATGAGGGAAACGTGTGGATTTACTGCAAACAGTCTTCAACTCGTTCACCCTAACTTATCTACACTATGAGCCTCTTAATCCACACGAATAACATTTTAGAAACCTTCGACAATAAACATTCCCATTGTTTTTACTTAAGTCAGGTTACAAAGTTACAATTACATAATAATATAACTGAATAATCACTTGAATATTCTAAAAAAACGCAAATGTTCCAAAAGTAGTTGATACTCCAAGGATTATAAGTTTGGTTTCTGGGATCATTTCTAAATCACTTACATATTTTTTTGTTGAATTTATGCTGCTGATTGTTGACGCTCAAGTCTTAGAAGTTTTTATGCAATGGAATTAAATGAATTTACTACGGTATGCTTAAACTCTTATGTAAGTTGCAAAGACCTAATGTTAAAGCTCTTCTTCAGATTGTGTTCAAATATTCTAAATTTAATAGGGCAAAATCTTCAACAATTATCCTATTCAGTTTCCAAGTTTACAAATTATCCAAGAACTTTCTTCCTTTTTATAAGTCAATCATAATATATCCAAATCACTACATACTTTGATATACTTGAATGCTTCTATTTTTACACAAGGTTTAAAAATAAAACGATCCTGTTGTGTAATACAAAAACAAGTACACACATAATTCTATTTTTGAGAACAATTTGTTTCTTCTAATTTGTATTTACAAAACAAAAGAAACAACTATATTGTATTAATAATAATGTGACTATTTCTGAAGTTAGTTGTACTACTAGTAGTATGGAAAGATACTATTATTAGTTTTTAGCTGTTAGCTCATCATCATGAGAATGAGTAGCACTTCTTTACTATACATCAACATCATCATCCTCTTACAGCATCATCCCCCATTTTTCAAACTTTTTTTTAAAATCTTTTTGCACAAAGAAGAGTAACGGGTGGGATATGATGTCTAGGACAAGTGGCCTTCGTCATTTTCCATTTCTGAGACCTCCTCATATAAATATCTATATTGGTTTAGTAGAAGTAGCAGTAGTAAACTGTAACTTTAACCCTGTTCTAATTATTATTAATCAACAGTCAGTCTTTTGTTTGTTCTGGCATCTCTGTCTACCTTGTCTAATAGCAAAATCACATCACTCTGCATGACTCATAAAGTTACGTTCTCTTTCAAACTATTAATTTATAACATTCACAAGTCATATTATGTGCAGTCATATCCAGTTAGGTTATCTTTTTACTTTTTGCATACAACTGTAGATAGTCAACGTAAGCATTCATTCTTCGTTAGATGAACCAGTCTCTGTGGTTTACCTACAGGAACGTTGTGTAAAAAGAAATGTTAGGGAACTTACGAACAATACGTATACAATGTTACTATAAACAAGCCTTCTAATTTAGTTAACTCGAGTAGTTAGCGTGAAGAGAAGGAAAAAATAACTTTTGCGAGAGTAGCACACCATACATATCATGAGTATGAGCAAGAGATTAATGAAGGTGCATCTACTATCACCAAAAGCAAAGCAATTGGCTTATCTTAAAGAATACTTTTAAAAGAGGTTACATTTGTTTTGACATCTTTATGATAAATGTAATCGAAGTAAAAGAGCCATTAGTACAAAATGTTGGTGGTATGAACGATTTCCAAATTTATCTGTCATATGTCAATAAAGGGCCAAACTTTAGTCAAAAAGCCAATTGGTTGAAACTTTTTTAGAATGTCTGATGACGTGTCTCCACCAAACTTTTCATTTATTTTTGAAATACATGCACTAAAATCATTATTACATTTTATCTACTGAATGCTGCAAGAAGTTTGATATCAAAATGGAAATCCATCCTAGGGCCATTATATCATTTTTAATATGTTAGAATTGGCTGCGTTCTACAAATTAAGAAAAAAAACATTTTTGGGTCAAAGTAATCGATGATGGCAAGGATGATGAGGATGATGTTGAGTATCGTGTTAAAAAAGTGTAGGATTATACACAGTTTCTCTTGGCATTGGCGACCAATCTCTAGTCAACCAAGTGTCTTCAGTCTGATAGAAAAAACCCTAGTTTTGATATTTTTGCAAAAAATAAGTAAAACCGAAAAGAAGAGGAAAAATAAGTTGGGATTCGCTTCGGTTCGATCTGATGTAAATAAATGTTGTAGGTATCCAAAGAGGATTAAATAAAGATTTTTTATGTCTCTTTTATATAGAGAAGATGAATTAGGTGCTTTGAGATTATTATTATTACCTATTGCCAATAAGCAATAATAGGTATTTCTTCACACACTTATTACTTACTCCGATCCAATTTGTATTCACAAAAAAATGTTCTATTTAAAAAAAACTGTTTGGCAAGGGTTAGTATGTGATGTAAAGTTATATTATTACTTTGGCTTCCTCAGTCCTTCAGTTTACTATTGAATCCGGGCTACTATAACAATCTGTTACGAGTTAGGGTTTTTTAGAGGAAATAAGTAAAAGATAAGTAGATGAACGTAGTAAAATCCGTAAATTTGCAGAGATCATACACTTTCAAGTATAAAACACAAATCATACTCAGGATTATTCCGCATGTGAATGATATAAGATGATATAAGATGTGTTTTTCTATAAAGGGTTGAACCATACATGTTCCACTGACTATACACGTTAATTCTTTTTGATTTTATTATTTCAAAGCGTGATTAATTTCGTAGGATTATTGAAAAATAATAATTTGACACAAAACATTAGTGCAAGATCAATATTAAAGAGTAAACATGAGCACACGAATTGATACTCCTAGTTTTAAGTCTAATACATTTGATTTCCCTTTTGTCTCAAAGATTACAAGTAATGTAAGAGTTTCGGTTGCGTAAAATGTCTTAAAATTAGAAAACCTACAAAAACCAAGAATCCGACCGCCCACACACACACACACAATAGGATAAGCTACAAAATTCTCCTTGCATTAAATTAAGCTTAACTCAACCTACCTCCACCTACTTAAAAAACAAAAGGGTTTTATTTTTAAGCACTACAAATGTAAGGATGATGATTGAAAGAGTTGTTGTGAACTTTGGGAAAGAACAATTGTTCTAAATACTCGGCAAGAAAGAGTAAGAATGCATGCTTCAATCTTTCGGTGACTTTAAATATAGTGTAAGAGTGTCTAATCTTAAATGTTCCACCTGGAACAAATCGTTGTGACTACCCATCAACCACTACTACTAAAAAGCAATACCAACCCAATTCTTTTTTTTAAATTTTATGTTCATTCTCACAGCCAATGTGCTACTGAACTATTTAAACCCTGTTGTAATGCTGGTAATGACTAAAATAAATACTTCAGGTTTAAGCATCATCTTGAAGATGATGTGTGTCTCTGTGATGATGAGATTTACGAGACCTTTCATAAATTACATTTAAAATATTTCCAAAAGCTTATTCTCAAAATCTGTGCCAAGATGTAAAATCTATATTACAATGAGTTATGAATGATGATTTTAAATTCAATTCAGAATAATATAATAAATCTGCCGGCACAGAGTAACCATTGCCAAAGAAATTGACTAAAATTTGACTTGTTTTGGATGACAGGCGGCTCCTGGGGCTCCTAAAGTGGTGGAACCTCCAAAATTGGAAATTTCCAAGGACAAGACAGCTGCTGCTAAGCAAGACGCTTCACGAAAAGGTTCTCTTGCCCCTGGTAGTGGACCTTCATCTCGACGAGGATCTCTCATTCCACCGGAACAAGAGGGCAGACGACCCTCACTTATCATTACAGATGAGGTAACCTCAGTCCCCCATTTAGTCCCATTCTTTAAATACTTTATCCTTTATACCAATCTCTTTAAAAATGCGTAAAAATCCCTAGGTAAATATAATCAAACAGGAAAAATTATAAGCTACAAGTCCAACCTGTGTCAATCCTTTTAAGAAATCCTATTTCGTCCCTACTTTCCTCATATCAATGAAACCAACAAAACAATGTTTGTCTACTCACTCGCCATAAGTATTTCTAAAATTCGGGGATGGTCAATTAGTAAGTTAGATTTTTAACCAGTAGGGACCCAGAACCCTTGAATATGGTAAACGTATAGGATTAACTTTATTTTATCCCACCTTAGACCATCGTATTTAGTACGTTTTGTCCCAGATTTATTATTAAACATCGATTAATTTCATGAAGCATGGTACTTCTCAACGTCTGATTTTTTTTTAAATCTTGAAGTTTTTTTGAGTTAAATAAAATTTCCTAAGGAGATTTTCTACGAAGTAAAGAAAACTCTTTTTTTGATCAACCCAGAAATAGGAATTAGTGAATCTTTAGATTTTTGAATTGCTTCTAAGCTCGAAGATTATTTTTGATGTGCGAAGCTATAGACTTTTAGTAGTTTAGCGATAGTGATAGTAGTACGTTTTTGTTAATTTTTTAATAATATGATAATCATAATGGTTGGTATAGGAGCATAGGAAACTCCGACCTGGAGAAGTTTTGGATGACAAGAAGGTGAGAATGTATTTTTGGACAGAGGTCAAACTCACTTCGCATTTTCACCTTGATGTTTTTTTGTTCGCTATGTTTTTAATTTTTGGAAACTCAAGGAAATCGCTTACGAAAACTATTTTATATTCACACATGCTCTCCTTTTTTAACTACAAATTGTTTACTCAAAAATTACTACTGTTCAGAAATAACAATTATGTGACTTTTTTTTTTAGTTTAAACGCGATTTTGTTTTGCCTTCGATTCCAAATTATTTTGATTTTTTTTCTAAAAACTGTATCGTTTCATTTTTTTTTCGTTCGTATCATTATTTAAAAATTTTAATTTTCCTACACTACTGTGCCCATTGTCTTTATTATTTTGTAAAACGTCGTTTCCTATCGTATCGTTTTTATACCCAAGTCTAAAAATGTGGCTTTATTTGTTATCCATAAAACTATATATGTTCCCTACTCCACTACTACGTTTCGAATCAAGACAAAACTGACTTAAAATTTCTTCAGTCCCAACAAGGTGAAGCGACGCGTTAAAACAACTCTGTGAAAAATAGTATAAGCTTCTCACATGCGGGTCATGAATCTATCGTAATTATATTAAACAGGTCATAGGTTAAGGTTTGAAGAGGCTGAGTTAAAAAAACCAGGCTAATACCAATATGAATATTAAATAATAATTTAAATAAAAATCCTATCCCCTAAAGTAGTTAGTCTTATAGTTGATAATATTTTGCCCTTATCTTTTGGTACATTAGGAAAGTTTTAAAGGAATTTTTCCAATTTTAATACCGTAGCAATTTTTAAAAGAAACCAATTCATCATTATTGTATTCTTTGATTGGAAATATTTTTGAGCGCAGGCTGGGAAACTTAGACCCGGTGAGGTTGGTGGTGTTGAAAAGGTGAGATTTGCTTGGGATTAATAATTTAGTTTACCTCTACTACTACTTTTACTAGTACTACACACCATTTACATTTTTACATTATAGTTTTATAGTCAACTTGATTTTATTAGACTTCACGCTCAGTACTTTTTTCACACTATAATATTTTTAATCTCACTCACTCACTTCAACATTTTTGTTTAATTACCCATTTTAAAACCTTGATACATTTTCACAAGAATTAAAATATAATTTTAATTTAGATGTAGTTACTTAGTAAAATACTATAATTAGAGCTTCATGATAATAAATGTATGAAAACTTGCATCTCATCAGTTTTAGTGAGAGATATAATATCATAAGCCAATTGCAGACTTCATTGGTTGGGTTTTAGGCTCATACTACATTTATTACTATAATTATTATTATAGCAGGCAATAGGTGTTGCTTTTAGCCGAAAAAATGCATAATTTATGATTATCTAATTTAAGGTCGAGTTATGGCTAAGCAATAATTAATAAGCTTTTTGGTTTTCTACGATTTATAAAAACTATTTTTATTTTTTTTTTTTTAAATTCAGTTGTTTGGAAAAGAGACAGAAATATTTTTTGATTTCAATCTCTTTTTCAATGATAAAAAACAAAAAATAATTATTTTGCAAGTTTTGCATTTTTTATCTTTTTTACACCGTTTTTGCACTATTCTTTTGCATATTTTGTTTGCGAGAATGTTTCTTATTACTCCTAAAAAAATTTTATTTAAAGGAATGAGAAATTGTTATTATTTTTTTCTCTTTCTTATGTACCCTTCGCCTGGCCTCGTTATTATAATAGTTATTGATTATGCTCAACTTAATCTTTATTTACGCATGTTAAAAGAACCTATCTCTCTCTTTTATTATTTAAGATTCTTGTATAATTTATTACTATTATTGTTAATTGTTATCATTTAATATTATTGTTCTCGGCTGCAGTTTGGTTGCTTGTCGATTTAATCAATCGAAAATTCCTCTATCCTCCCCCTACCCCCTCACCTTTTATTTATCTTACCTGTTGACCGAAGTATTTCAGCTTGACCTTTGCACTACCATTATTATTATTATTTATTTCTCCGTGTAATTCGTAACTGGAAAATCGGGTGATGGCGGGATGTGTGTATCCACTTCCAAGTAAGGTCATTTAATGTGGGAACAAATTACAAACGTATTGATGACGTTAAAAGTATAAGAGGGAAAGAAATAGGAAGGATGTACATTTATAATTGATGATGATGAATACTTAATGAGAAATTTAATAGCGTCATTTGGTTCAAAATCGAATATCTTGATTTCTACAGCATGGTAAAAAAGCAGGGCCACCTCGTGCAGGCGAACTTCTTCCGGGCGCTGATAAAAAAGAGGTTAGACTTAAATCCTTATCTACGTTAGAGTTATCTAAACGCAAAGAGTGTCAAGGCACGTCATCAACGTTACTTTTGTCCTTCAGTCTAAAGTCTTTGTCAACTTTTGCGTATAAATTTGCCCCAGGTGTCCGTCAATTTTCAATCTTTAAATTACATTTGTCACTGTCAACTGTCCATCGTCCAAAATTAAAATAAATTTAAATTCAAAAAGCGATAAAAATGCATATTATGAGCTAACGATGAAAAATTATGCACGTCATGTTTTTGTACTGTATCGTACAACGTTGTAGTAGTTAGAAATTCGCAATACTAGAGAAAACTTGTATTGTCTAAGCTGCTTTCATGTAATTTTTGAAATTTAGGAGTTTTTATATTTTAGTAAATGAGTAGTAGTCGAATGTGCCGTTAATTGTTGTTGGGTAGATTGACGATTTGAAAAGGTTGCCTTTGTATTTGTAATTTTGAAAAATCTGGCATTGATTGAAGTCAAAATATATTCTAAGGGATCATTTGAAAATTATAAAAAGCTATTTTGTACTCAAGGCACAAAAAAGCCAACTTTCTTGTAAAGTTAAAAAACCACCTTATAAAAGAATGTAGTTGAACATAGTTTTTGAATGATCTCTTAATTAATAAAAATCAATCGAGCAATGTAATGTTCGAAGATGTTTGTGGTAGTTTTTAGCTTGACTCTTTTATACTTCATAAAAAATTTTAGCATTCAATAATGCTAAAGAAATGTGGAAGAAAAATCAAGCATCTGTCAAGAAAAATTGGTAGCATTTTATTTTTGCCAGTTTCTGTAGCATTCCGTCCCGTCCATCCGTTTTGTACCAAGGATTCGTCCACGTATGATCACATTTTTTTCAAAAACCAAAGAAAAACCTAAACCTTTTTAATTTTGATTAAGAAATTTGCATGGAGCTCGCTCCCTATTTTTTTTCGTCTTTTCATTATTTTTTAACCTCGTTTGAGCAATTTTTCCATTTGCTCTTTTGCTCACATGTATTTATTTTTAAACTCCCTTTTTTATTTCTGAAAATTTTGACATTTGGCCATTTAAAAAGAAAAAGGAAGAGTGGTCGGGCTAATTTTTGTAAAACATTCTATTTAATTTTCAAGAATAAGAAGCCCGTGTCAGAATTTCAATCATTTTGCTCAAATTATTTTTTTTTATAATTTTAACCCGGATTTTGTAAGCTCTATCATCATCATCCCCATCCAACTATTTTTGATGCTTTCTTACAAGGTTTTTGTGTTGCTTTACTGCATTTTGCTATCATTGGGTTTGCTTTGCATGTTTTTTGTAAAACCTTATTTATGTTCAGTATTGTTCATTATGACAATGACGTTTTGGAAAAACATTTCAAATATGGTTTCCTGTGTTATAAAAAGATTGGACTCATTGCAGTTTCAAGTAAAATTTTTAAATTATAATGTTATTTTGATTTTAGTAGTAAGAAGCCGATTGATTTCACTAGGAAGCCATGTTGATTGTTCTGTAATTAGTTTATAACTTGTAGTTTTTGAAAGTTTAGGCCAGTCCACATAAAACGTGAACCAATAAAAATAAAAGGGACTAAAACACGAACAACTGCCTGTTTTTACAAGTAACATAATAAGTCCTGTCCAATGTCCCTGAGGATCTAAATAATTTATTTTTTGTATGATAATAAATATTTCATACAATTTGCAGTAGTAGTAGTGTTTTAGTCCTGGCCTTGCATTTGTTTTGTTGAATAGTTATTTCATTATTTGGTTATGGTATTGTATCAGTAGTGGCAAAACACTAGTCTGATGAGTTTATCACAATTTTACAAAGTGATTTTAAATAAACCTTAGCATATAGCAAGTCCTTATAGTAGTCAAGGCAAGTTGAACTAAAACATTAGAAAAATCATATAGTTTCTGTTTAGTAAGACCAAATAATAAAAAAACGCATGGATAAGAAAACTAACCAAAATTAACCCCCACTTACAAGCGAACATATTTTTGAACGTCTGAAATGGGCTCTAGAGATTTGGTAACCCTGATATCAGAGCTAGCCTCTGAGGCGTTATAAAAAAGCTCAAGGGATTAAGCATTTACAGAAAGTATGCTTCTTTCCCAAAAAGTAGTAGTGACCCCACCCCTTAATGTGCGACCACACCACCGCAAACAACGCAACATTGCGGGTTTCACCAACAACAAAAAATATTTTTGATGTAGAATTTTAGTTAAAAAAAAATCTCCAGAAGAACCTGTGAGTTGTGAGAAGGTCCCCTTTATCTGCAGGTTTTTATCTTTTTTAAATAGTTATCTTTTTAAAATTACATTTTTTTAGTTTTGATTTCAAATTTTGACTCGAATTACTTAACCGAGTCATTAATATTTTATTTAGTTCATTTATTTATTTTTTATAGTAACTAACTACCTTTACAGAGAATTTACTAATGAATTTATTTGTTTATTGTCCTATACGCTTTAGCTGCATAATATTATTATTTTTTGTTTGATTTTAGGTGTGATTGTGTTTTTTGTACGCTTTTTATATTGTTTGAATTCAGCTTTTTTATATTGATGCTTGACGTATTTTTTCATTGTTTATTTGTTGCTATTTTATGTTGTCGCTTTTTCATATTTGTCATAATTTTTCGTCGAGTTAGGCTAAATGCCAAAGCACATGCAAAATATAATTTATTTATGTTAGCTTTTTACGTATTTTTAGTTTATGTTTTGAAATCGCATTATTTCCTTCCGTACGTTCAAAATTATTTTATGTTCGTTATGTTACGTTACTACTTATTCACGTTTTATTTTTTTTTACTTCTGGTAAAATGACAAGATGTGATTCTGCTTGAGGGATAGAGGCTTAAAAATTGAGTAACAAAATGTTTTAAATCGAAATACCGTTGAAATAGATACAAATATCAAAAGCCTTCTTCAAGGAAAGTCATATCTTGGCTGTAAACTTTGTTGCATAAAAAATGACAAAATTTTAACTCTGCAAAGAAATTGTTATATCCGGATCATAATGACTATAATTATTACATGTCACAGTTATTAATACTCTGCCTGCTGCATCATATAAAACATATTGATTATCACTATTGTAAAATAAACTATAACACTTTGATTGTTTGTGCAGCTACTTGTATTATATCTAAATATTACATATAATTCTACCTAACTTTAATATTCACGAGTGTGGATATAACGTTGAGAATGATTTTTTGAAAAGAAAGCAATTGTTAATATGATTTTGTGGGATGTTGGCTACTCTCTAATATAGCGCCGAAGACTTAGCCAGGAAGTACGAAGACCTAGTGTTGCAGACTTGGAGGAAAAGCTTGACAAACCATCCACTCCCCTCAAAGCAACTGGAGATGCTGGACCTCCAAGTGTTGTTGTTGAAACTAATTATCAAGCTGTTGAGGGTAATTTTTATCCTTTAATAACAGGAAGTTTGCCTTAAAAATGACACAGAATTCTAAAAAACTATTACTACTTTTTGACCTATTAAAGACAAAACTGGATATATCACGGTACAAGTGGAAGGTAACCCGGCTCCGTCCTTCAAGTTTTACAAGGTAATGAGAGAAATTATATTACTTGGAAATAGATGACTGGGGTGTCGTGTTAGATAAAATTGCATGGAAGAAACCTTACAAGGCAGAGAGATAGGGATACTTAAAATAAAATATTGTTCTAATAATGCCATATTAAATAATTGTTTTAGGGTATCACAGAGATTATGGACGGAGGTAGATACAGATACCAAACGGATGGCGATACGAATATGCTCACTCTTTGCATCCGTAAAGTCAAGCCTAACGATGAAGGAAAATATAAAATTGTCGTTTCAAACATTCACGGTGAAGCCTCAGAAGAATGCACCCTCTTTGTCTCAGGTAACGTTTTCATTTTTGAAGAAATTTGAATTGGTAAATTGGTAAAAGCCTGGGAAGGGAAACGTCAAAACTTTTGTTGTAATTTGATGGCAGTGATAATGATTAAAAATATTGGTATTCAGATGCCAGTGGTATGGATTTCCGTGCCATGTTGCAAAAGAGGAAGTACGCCAAATGGGGCAAACAAGAAGAGAAACTTGAATATGACCTGAAAGAGACTCCTAAAGATGACAAACCAAAGCTCAAACATATCGAGAGGGTAAGTCCCTTTCTCTCTTGTCTTGTTCAGTATAAATAATTTTTACGTAAGAAAAGGAATGACCAAAAATCTTATTAAAATTCAAGTTTTGAAGTTATTTTCCGTTTATCTCTTGATCTAAAAATTTCCGGTCAGTTAGAGATTTTTAGTCTTAAGGTCATTAAAATAGTCCGAGGGTAAGACTTTCACAAAAACAGTTTTTCTAGGGATTTCACACTCTTACTTCTTCCTATTACTGTCTCTTTTGGTATACACGCAACATTTTCACTGTCCATGTGACAAACCTTCTTCTTGTCACTCTGTCTCTTTTTTAAATTTAAAAGTTATCCTTATATAATCGTGTAGTAAAAGGTAAGATGAATAGATTAATTAAAAAGGGAGTATAAACCAACTAAAAGGTAAGAAGGACGAGATAAAGCGTGCCCTTGTCTACGTTCAACATGAAACATTGCCAATTTGTAAAGAATGATGTAGTGTTTTTTTGAAAATATGAATGTAATTTTATTTTATGGGAAGAAAAAAAATTTTCAAATTTGATTCTGGGGAAGAAAGTACATTGGAGATAAAAATAAAACAGAAATGATAATAAACTAACAGAGAGTAAGTACTTGTGGGGGTTGGGGACCATCTGAATTGTCAGGGATTTATGAGGATCCATCACATGACTTTTTCTGTGTCAAAGTTGAGGGCCAAGAGGTTTGTAAAATTCCATCAACCAAGAAAGAAGGATCTAACTGGAACTGGTTAAAGGTATCTTCAACTAATCAAACATAATTAACACCATCTCACCATTTACACCTTTTTCTTTCTCTTTCATGACATCAAGTCTCGTTTAGTTTTTTCTACTTATTTACTTAGTTCGTTTTTTCTCATATTCTCAAGTTAATTTTTCCTTCCATCTTTTTAATTAAAGGTGTCTAAATCCTTGATTCATTATTTTTCTACAAAAGCTATTTAAAAATTTAATTTGCACTTTATTTTGTTTACTTCTTCTAAGCCATGCATTCTCCTCGATACATTTACCATTATACACACAAAAATTTATTGAGTCTCCCAAGCAAAACAGTTTAGTTGAAATGATGAACATTTGAAACCTTTTATCAAATTGGAAATGTAATTTTCAGCTTATAAACTGACCCTGTATTCACTATGTGTTATTTATGTTATCATGTTGAACATGGGCAAGAAATCGATCTTTAATCTGTAGTTTTTGTTGTAAATGTTGTTTAAAATATTTTTAAGAGTTACATTAAGTCCTACCTCTGTCTTATTACCTGTATCTACTACATGCCTCAGTCTTATGTTAGTTGAAGTCACCTTAAATATGCCCTGATTTTTACTAACTATTTTGGTGTACAACGTACATATTGAACTTTTTATCTTTTTAAAACTGCATTTTCTGTAAACCAAGATAATTGCCTTGCCGTGACAAAATATTTAAAAAACCCGAAAAATTTTACACGTTTGTACTCATGTGTAATAGAAAGTGTTAGGTTTTTCCCCTAGAACTGTATTTTACTACCGTTGTTGAACTGAATAGATTTAAGGCTAAACGCTGATTCCAAAGGTGCCCCTGTCTGCAAATGTTTTCTAGCGTTTGAAATAATTAATGATGCTGCGGAGACTCATTATATCCCTTTATTCATTTCTAAATGTGTATGACTTAATATAAAAAAAATATAAAAAATTAATTTGATAAAACATCTCCTGTTTCAAAGAGCAACGTGGAGTTGTGGAGAAATCGAGAGAATCGAAGGCATTTTTATTTTAAATTGATTGATTTTGCTTTTCAAAAAGTTTTCTTTAAACCCTTTTAAAATCCTTTATTGCTTACATAAATTAATTTTGTTGCAAGTTCCTTTTTAATTATTAAAGGGGAATATATGATTGTATGGTTTATCAAAAAACCATTGTAGGCTATTCTTGAAATCAAACGGAGACCATCCCTACCTGAGATAATTCCAGATTGGCCTACATTACTGGCTGTGGAAAGAGTGCCGACGGAAGTTTCACTCCTACCTATTTCTCGAACCCACATAACTTTAAATGTACTCTATAAAATTATTTTTCTATATTTATTTTCAAATCATTCTTATATTAGTTACACGCCCTTATTCGAATCAAGGAGTGTATTTAACATTTAGTGTCTGATAAGGAATCGTTCTAGGCTAAATGTCATCCAGCTGGAATGAATGCTTTCGAATTTGACCACTTGCACTTCCTATACCTGACGATTCTGGATTGTTTCTAAAAGCATCTACAGTCGTTGAGCTGTCAAGGCTTCCAGGCGGTTAACTCGACGACCCATTCCTGTGTTAATTCACACCATTTGACCCCTCTTTTCGTGACAAAAACATACAAAAACATCAAAAACTCAATTCCAGCTTTGTGACATCGCTTATGAACGGTTCCTCTAGACACCTGCACACATTTCAGTTATTATATAAAAATTGTAAACTATTTGCACGCAATAACCTTCCAGACGTGACTTGAAGGGAATAAAAAATGTACATAGCAAATAAAACTGCACGGCTGTAAATTCAGTGGCTCCCAACCCCCGTCTCCTACTTACTTCTCACAAGTAGCAAACTAAGCTTAGAATCAGCGTTTAGTTAAATCAAATGGAATCCAGTTGTATGACCTTCGTTAATATATATGTGGTTGTTGTAAGCCCTTAACTAAATTGACAATGGTACTGAGAAAGCGTACTTGAATAATAGCAAGACAATGTCATGTCTCTCATTTTAAGCGTTTCTATACGTGCTCGCAATATGTGTCTATGTTGTCACCTTTGCCCTATACCCCCTCCCCCTCCAATTTATGTTTCTTCTTGTGCAGCTCGTTGAACCTTATATGATGACCATATCATTCAATAGAGAGTATAAGACCCTTGTGGTTGTGGATTGGTTATCTTTCTTCTTCTTCTTTGATAAATATGTCTGTCTGTGTGCTTAAATGTGGTGAATATTATTGTATACTGGATGGGTGTGTCTGCAGCCAGGCGAGAGAGGATCCTCGCGAAGACCTTCCATGTTGTCCGAAGTGATTCCAGATTGGCCTGTTCTCCACAAGATTAATAGAAAGGAGGTTGGAGTCATATTCACTACTTCCACCCATCTTTTAAAACATATTTTCTTTTTTTAATCATTGTTCTTGTTCAATCTCTCTTTTTTCCTTAATCTTACTCTCAAACTCGAATTACTATTTATTAATTTTCATATCTTCCTTTGTATTCATATCTAGATGCCAAAATTTAATTTCGAATGAATCGTGTACATAATATGTGGCACACACCTGTGCACGGGTAATTCTTTTTTATAATTATCATCCCGTTTTTTCTTACTCTGGATACTCTGGAAATGTTCTTGTAATTTTTTTTTTGTTTTTAAACATTACTTTTTTGTGGGATCGGAACTTTTGAAATCGCTCCACCCTCCTGTTTATATCTTTTTTAAATTAAAATATATTCAAGAAAGAATAAACAAAAAATGAATACTATGTATAAACCTAATCTTTTGAACAGACTTGGAATACTTTTTGTGACAATTAATGTCTGTCTCTTTGTACTAGTTGACTGAACTGTATTATTTTTTTAATCTGTCTTTTAATTCCCTCTGTGATCTTTGCCTCTTCTTTGCATATATGTAAAAAAGCGTATTTTATTATTCTTTTTTCCCTTTTTGGCTTCATATTTGTATTATATGTTTCACAGTATTTAATTATTACCCGTGCTTAGGTGACCCACACGTACCTTCCCACACCTACTACTAACATAACATCAGTTCTTCCTTCCTTGTCGTTTTAATGTTAATCATTCCATCTCAAGTAAAATTAACTTTTGTTTAATCTAAACATAAAAAACGCATGTTTTCACTTCTGTTTTTAACTCTCCTTTAAAAAGGCCGATCCTTTTACAAATTCCTGTATCTGCATGTGCTGTTAAGTTGTTATGCGATGTAGTATGTCTATGTGGACTGTTTTAATTCCTTCATTTATTTATAAAGAAAAAAATTCTTCTAAATTCTGTCCTTTTCTATTTCATATTAACAAAAACACAGTAACTAATCTTAAGTCTTTTTAATTTGTGGCTTTTCTGTGTAATCCGTATGAAATTTCGTAGGGATTATTCAGTCAGGATGCATACAAGTAGAAAGTAGTCTTTAATAGATTTAGACAGTAGATCAATATCAAAACTTATCTAGCTGATATTCAATGTACTCAGAAATTTATTCAGGTTTTCAGACTACTCTTGAATAAAAAATAGATTATGTAAGAAAAGAGATGGATTAAATTGTGGTTTAATTTCCGAATGTACGAATAAGCTGGATAAGATTTGATAACAGTAAAGAAGTACATAGTGAAATATTTCTAGGGGTAATGAGTTAACCAAATGGAGTGATTGGTAGTTTATTAGCAGTAGTAAAAGCCAAATTATCAAAATTTGCCTAAATGGGTGAGACACTATGGGTTCCGAAGGTGGCTTGGGGATTTTTCCAATACAGGATACGATTTTTTACTAATCAAAAGTTTACAGACACTACCAATTCAAAGTTAAGGAGAACTCATTACCAAAAATGTCATTTTAAGTTCCTTCTTCTTTTTCTGTCTTTTTATAAAATTTTTGTTATAATTTTAAGTACACTTCCACTTTAATTTCACAACACAATCTCCTTCCTCTTCTTCTTTCGCTGTCTTTCATTTATCTTTTCTGAAATTCTTAAATGATCTTTATCTTTAGGACTGCCACACTCACTCGTGACATGAAAAATGACCGTGATACTGAAAAATATGTAAAACAATGATGTTATTTTTTGTTCATAAAAAATTATTTATTGGTTTTTTGGTTTATCCTTGGTTCTATTATTTATTTTAAGATTTTTTTTGGTTCTTGTTAGATTTGTATTATAATAGAATTATGGCCGATCGAATATTATAAAAAATGGTTTGTTCATAGGAAGAGTTAATTTTTAATGAGGTTTTTTAGAACCGTAATTTACTTTCAGGGTAAAAAGTATACGTAGGTTAACATTATTATGGAATGTCTAATATGAGATTTGTATGTGATTTTGTGAGTACAGAAGACAGATTCATTCCAAAAACCTTTAGTGGACCAATATTGCAAGGAAGGAAAGGATAAGAAAGTCACATTCGAAGCGATTTTCTCAAAGGCTAACTGCAAGGTCAAGTGGTACCTGCGAAAGGATGTAAGTCAAATTTCAATATCTTAATAATCACTAGTCACGTTTTGCATTAAATCCCACTGATGTGCATTTATTTATTGAACGCCTCAAATTTAAATTTTGATTTGCATCAGGAATTGTTCCAAGGGACCAAATACAAATTGCTTCAAAAAGAAGAGACTTACACTCTTATCATTAATAATCCAAGAATGGAAGACATGGGCAGATATACTTGCGAAATTAATGGAATCAAGACCGAAGCCTTTTTGACTGTTGAAGGTTCTCATTTTTATTGTGTTTTCTCATTTGCTCACTTCATGAACTGAAAACTCTTGTCGTAAATGTATGTTTCAGGTATGATTTTGTGAAGCTTTATCATGTATTTAATTTATTTGTACAGAGGCTGACCCGGTCTTCACCTTCTTGCGACCCCTGAACAAGAAGTATGAGGGCTATGTAAACCGAGAAGTAGAGATGGAATGTACCGTAAGCAGTGGAAGAGCAATGGTAACATGGTACCGAGATGACAAACCTCTTAAAGACGGTGACGAATATGAAATTACTAAAGACATGACTGGAAATTGCCGAATTACAATCAAAAAAGCCAAACTAGCAGATGCGGGCAAATACACTTGTAGAATTGACAAACAAAAAGATGAGACGTCTACACAACTCAACATGTCAGAATGGCCTTATAGATTCACCAAGCAACTTATGGGTGTCCATGCCACAGAAAAAGATTATGTGTGCATGGAAGTTGAGTTGGATGAGGATGATGGTGAAGTCCAATGGTTTAAGGATGGTCAACCTATTAAGGCTGATAAACGGTAAGTAACATTATAATTAAAATTTGGTTACAAGCGATAAGTCTTTGTTTATTTTGATCGTTTTTATTTCTTTTTGTAAAGTGTACAATTGGTAAAGGATGGTCGAAAGCGAAAACTGATTTTCAAAGAAGTAAAGATCACAGATGCCGGACAGATCAAATGTACAACTAATTCAGATGCAACTGAAGGAGAACTTGTTGTCGAATGTAAGGAGCTAAAACTTTGACGTTATTAAACCATATTATGTTAGTCGTAATTGCTTAACATTGCTTTTTTTACTTGCAATGTAGACCGAAATGCTTTCAACAAAAAGTTGAAAGATACTTCAGGTCTTGAGCGAGAGAGGATTGTTCTTGAAGTCGAATTGCAAGATCAGACAGCGTCTACTGAATGGACCCTTAATGGCGAACCTATACAAACAAATGACAGGTGAGGAAATGAAAAGATTAGTTTTGAGTCGTACCAAATAAGTTTCGAGTCCCTAATGACAAATCTGGACGATTAAATTTCAGAGTGGAAATCAAAAATTTGGGCGGAGGTCGGCATCAGCTCATTTTCAACAAGGCTGAAATTCCAGACAGTGGTGAAGTTGTATGCACGTCCGGAAGACTGACATCCAGCTGTAAACTGACTATCGGAAAAGGAGAAAATGCTCCTGTGATCAATCTTGATTCCAACAAGATTGAAGGACCTTCTAGCAAACCATTAGTTTTCCATGTTCCATATTCAGGTTAGACTTCAGATCTACTTCCACTTAAACTTTAAAATAGGAACATAAATTAACAAAAATCTTATTTCGTAAATTTTATAGTTCAGGGAACAAGACAGTCCCAAGTTGAAGGCAAGTTGATCCACAATGGAAAGGTATTGCAATTGAAGGAGGTCGAAGTTGTTGTTCTTGAAGACAGAATCGATTTCAAATACAAGAAACCTGCAAGAGAATTAAGTGGCAAATTTACCATTAAAGTAAGCAATGCACAAGGTGAAGACACACGAGAGGTCCACATCAATTTTCAAGGTACGGATCCTGGTCTTTCACTCTATTTATGACTCATTTCGAATAAAATATTTTTAAAAAAACTCTTAATGTTTTTTGTAGATGTACCCAATCCACCCGCAAGTATGGAGGTTAGTGATATTTTCCAAAGCTCGTGCGTTATCTCTTGGAAACCACCCGCAGACGATGGTGGTGCTCCTCTCATTCATTACTTGATTGAGCGACAAGACCTAAGTGTCAAAGGAGGTTGGCACAGCGTTGCAGAGGTTGCAGCTACTGATTCTGAATACAAAGTTGAAGATCTAGTTCATAAAAAAGAATACAAATTCCGAGTCCGAGCTGTAAATAAACTTGGACCTTCTGAACCTGTCAGTTACCCCAAAACCATTCTGGCTAAGGATCCTTGGGGTAAACAAATACTTGTTATATTATTTTTTTACATTTGCACTGGCTATTGTATGTATCTTTTACTAAACCATTCTAAATAATAATTTACAGATGAACCGGGCAAACCAACTGGAGTGGAAGTTTACGATTGGGACGTAGATCATGCAGATTTGAAATGGGTCAAACCTGAAAATGATGGTGGCGCACCAATTACTGGATACATCATAGAAATGAAGGAGAAGTTTGGTCGGGAATGGACCACAGCTAAGGAAATCGAAGGAGATATCACAAAAGCTACTGTTGATGGGCTTGCTGAAGGAAAACAATATGAATTCCGGATCAGGGCTGTTAACAAGGCTGGACCTGGTGAACCTTCAGATGCTTCCAAACCCATCATTGCTAAAGCTCGATTTGGTAAGCTTCTTCAAATTAAATTCCTTTAAAATAAACAGCATAACAGCCATCATAACACACTCTTATTTCTTTTACAGTTAAGCCTTTCATTGTTGGCGATGGCTTGAAGCCCCTAGTCATAAAGAAAGGACAGATCATCAAATACGATATTAAATATGGTGGTGAACCCGAACCCGCTGTCACTTGGACTCAAGACGGACGGGAAGTTTCATTAGCCGGTGATAAGTAAGCTATTTCATTGCGATGTGGTTTTATAAATTCCATGAAGTTAAAATAATGTTCTGTATTTCATATTTCCTATGTAATATCTAAATAATTGTTCAACTCTTAACAGGATCACTATCGACCAATACGAGAAGAACTCTGTTCTCACTGTACGCAAAGCAGTACGAGCAGACTCTGGAAAATACAAGTTGACACTGACAAACTCAAGCGGAACATGCGAATCATTTGCAGAAGTTACTGTATTAGACAAACCAACACCCCCAAGAGGACCTCTCAAGGCGGAAGAAGTCCGAGCAGACCATATCACCGTTTCGTGGAAAAGACCCGAAGACTCTGGTGGCACTGATATTACTGGATATGTCATTGAAAAGATGGACATGGACACCGGACGTTGGGTTCCAGCTGGAGAGGTTGGTCCTGATAAACAAGATTTTAAAATTGATGGACTCACACCAAAGAAGAAGTACAAGTTTAGGGTCAAGGCAGTTAACAAAGAAGGTGAATCTGATCCATTGGAGGGTGAAGAACCTATTACAGCCAAGAATCCTTATGGTAATCTACTCTTCTAAAACTATAGCTTTATCATTGAACTTGCATTCGTTAAAATGGGCCTAAAAATGACAATTTGGTTAAAACATTTTTTTAGATGAGCCATCTGCTCCAGGAAGACCAGATATTGTTGATTACGACAATAAGAGTGTGACACTCAACTGGAAAGCAGTAAGTATACAATTCAAACGTTCATAACAAGGATTATAAAAAAATCAAACAGAGTCTCTAATAATTTTTTAATTAAATTTTACTAGCCTGAAAATGACGGTGGTCGACCAATCACTCATTACATTGTAGAAATGAAAGACAAACTGTTGGTAGACTGGCTAGTTGTTGCTGAGACCAAAGACCCGGAATGCAAAGCCGTTGTCGAAGGTCTTCGAGAAAAGCAAAGTTACCAATTCCGAATAATTGCAGTGAACAAAGCTGGAAAATCACCCCCATCAGAACCAACTGCAAATCACATTTGCAAGCACCGATTCCTTAAACCCCGTATCGACAGAAATACATTCAAAAGCATTACTGTCAAAGCTGGACGAACGCATAAGTGGGCGGTAGACATTATCGGTGAACCACCTCCAGAAACTATTTGGAGTTGGAGAGATGGAATTGCTCTCACCAACACTGAGAGAATCCAAATTGAAAACCAAGAATACCATACTGTGTTCACAATTAAGAATTGTCGCAGGTCAGATTCTGGCAAGTACACATTAAAAGCTGAGAATTCTTCTGGAGTTGATCAAGAGACTATTGAATTCATCGTTCTTGGCAAACCTGGTACGCCCAAGGGCCCTCTTAAAGTAACTGACATTCATAATGAAGGCTGCAAATTGAGGTAATATTTAATAAAACTACTCAGATGTTTTTTAAGTATATAAGTTGGCTGAATTTTATATATGAAATTAAATAATTGCTGGTTTGGTCTTTAGCTGGGAAAAGCCAGACGATGATGGCGGCCTACCGATCAAGGATTACGAAATTGAAAAGATGGATATGGCTACCAAGCGATGGGTACGTGTTGGAAAATGCCCTGGAAATCAAGTTCCCCCATTCTTTGAAGTAACTGGTCTAGTGCCAGGACAAGAATACCAGTTCCGAGTTGTTGCTGTAAATGACGAAGGAGACTCGGATCCTTTAGTAACAGAGAAACCAATTGTTGCGAAGAATCCATTCGATGAGCCTGGCAAACCAGGAACTCCAGAAATTACCGATTATGATAATGTTAGCGTTGACCTTAAATGGGCTGCTCCTAAGTCAGATGGAGGAGCTCCTATTGAAAAGTACATTATTCAAAAGAAGGACAAATACAAGCCCGAATGGGAAAATGCTGCTGAAGTTGCTGGAGATCAGCTCACAGGCAAAGTTCAAGATCTTAAGGAACGGGGTGAATACTTGTTCCGAGTTATTGCTGTTAACAAAGCTGGTCCAGGTTCTCCTTCGGATCCAACCAATCCTCATATTGCCAAGCACCGATCATGTAAAACCTTTGCTTTTTCATTATATACATTAAATTCGCTGTTGCTCGAATTATAACCCCACAGAGAGTTTATGTAAATTGCCTTGTTTAATTGCCTGTTTAACAACGCAACACAGGCAAAACAAGAATGAGAACGACAGGAAGAGTGGGGAGGTTTATTAGGGGGGTTCTAATTCAAACAATACGCTATTAATAATTTCTCCTGTAAATGCCTATCATTCTGATTGTCTTTTATGGAATTTAATGTTCAGTGAAACCCAGAATTGACAGAACCAATCTGAAGCAGACTGTAATCAAGGTCGGAAAGCCGGTCAGGTTTGATGTCAACGTTCAAGGTGAACCTCCTCCAAAGATTGTTTGGATGTTGAAAGGAAAAGAGGTAAACAGAGAAACTTTTAATCACATAATGGAAGCCCGTAAAACTTGTATTTTACGGCAGAGTTGATTTACTATTAATTAAAAATGCTTTCAAAATTTAATCCCCAGGTTGATGAATCCAATGTGGAAATTATCAACGTCGACTACAATACTAAGTTTGACATTAAAGAAGGCAAGAGGCTTAACTCTGGAATTTACAAAATTGTTGCCACAAATCAGCATGGAAAAGATGAAGCTGATGTTGAACTGACTGTGCTTGGAGCCCCAGGAAGACCCAAAGGCCCACTTAAGGTTACTGATGTAACCAAGAACTCTGCTAAGTTGAAATGGGAGAAACCAGAAGATGATGGTGGAAAACCACTCACCGCTTACGTTGTTGAGAAATTGGACTTGGCCACTGGAAGGTGGGTACCGGCTGGAAGACTCGGACCTGAGAAAACTGAGTTTGAAGTTACTGGTCTTTCGGAAGGTCATCAGTATCAATTCCGTGTGAAAGCTGTTAATGAAGAAGGAGAATCAGAACCACTTGAAACAGATGCTGCAACAACAGCAAAGAATCCATTCGATGTTCCAAGTGCTCCAGGAACACCCCAATTTGAAGACTGGGATGTTGATCGTGTTGACTTGAAATGGGCTGCACCAAAAGACAATGGTGGAGCACCTATTACTGGATACGCTATTGAAAGACAAGGACCATATGGCACAACTTGGGAAGAAGTACTCGTTACCGATACTCCTGAGTGCAAAGCCCGTGTCCCAGGACTCATTGAGGGCCAGACTTACCGATTCCGAGTCAGAGCTATTAACAAAGCTGGACAATCTGACCCATCTGATTCAACCAAACCTCATGTGGCTAAAGCAAGATTCTTGAAACCACACATTAACCGAGACAAAATGCAGACAATTACCATCCGTGCTGGTAACTTGATCAAATTGGATGTTGATGTTAAGGGTGAGCCAGCTCCAACTTTGACATGGATGATCAAGGGTGCCAAATTGGAAGGCAGTTATAATATCAAAATTGAAAGCGAAGACTACAACACACGCTTGAACATGCGAGAAACTTCCAGGGAACTTACTGGAAAGTATACTTTGGTAGCAGAAAATGAAGTTGGTAAAGATGAAGCTACTGTTGAAATTAACATTTTGGACAAGCCATCAAAGCCCGAAGGACCTCTAGAGGTTTCGGACGTTCACAAAGAAGGATGCAAGCTTAGCTGGAACAAACCAAAGGATGATGGTGGTTTGCCAATTCAGTCTTACATTGTTGAGAAAATGGATGCCCTTACTGGAAGATGGGTTCCATGTGGCAGAGTTGGTGGAGACCAAACCGACATGGAAGTCAATGGCTTGGAACCAGGGCACAAATATCAGTTCCGAGTTCGAGCAGCAAATGAAGAAGGAGAATCTGATAATCTTGAAACAGACACAGCAATCCTGGCAAAAGATCCATTTGATCCTCCAGGTGCTCCTGGAATTCCAGATGTTGTTGACTGGGATGAGAAGTCAGCTAAACTCAAGTGGGATCCTCCAATCAAAAATGGTGGAGCACCAATCACTGGGTATATTATTGAAATGGTAGATCAGTTCGGTGGAGTTTTCATGAAATGTGCCGAAATCCAAGGAAATGTTTGCCAAGGAACTGTTTTGAAACTTGAAGAAGGAAACAAATACGAGTTCCGAGTTCGAGCTGTAAACAAAGCCGGACCTGGTGACCCATCCGAGTCATCTAAACCCCATCTTTGCAAAGCAAGATTCCTTAAGCCAACAATTGACAGAACAAACCTTCAACAAACTGTAATCCGAGTTGGTCAACAAGTACTTTTGGATGTTGATGTACGAGGTGAACCTCCTCCAACTATTACATGGACTGTAAATGGAAAAGAAGTTGAACAAAATGATCTTCTCAGAATTGATAATATTGACTACAATACCAAATTCTTAATCTTACGATCCAAGAGATCTCATAGTGGAATTTACAAAATCAAAGCTGTAAATAGCAGCGGAGAAGACGAAGCTGAAGTTGAGATTACTATTTTGGGTAAACCAGGCAGACCTAAGGGCCCATTGGATGTCTCAGATATTACCAAGAATGGATGCAAACTTAAGTGGGAGAAACCAGAAGATGATGGTGGTGCTCCAGTTGAATATTACGAAGTTGAGAAACTCGACCCCTTGACTGGTACTTGGGTCCCTTGTGGAAAGTCAGAAACTCCTGAATTCCAAGTACAAGGGCTTCAAGAAGGAAAGCAATACAAGTTCCGAGTTCGAGCTGTAAACAAGGAAGGAGGCTCAGATGAACTTGAATGTGACAAACCAATCATTGCTAAGAATCCATTCGATGAGCCTGGTAAACCAGGACGTCCAACCCCTACTGACTGGGACAAGGACTTTGTTGACTTGGAATGGCAAGCTCCCAAATCAGATGGTGGAGCACCGATTGAAAAATACATCATTCAAATGCGAGACAAAGATACTCGAAACTGGGTGGATGCAGCTACCGTTCCCAGTGCAAAGACTAGTGGAAAGGTAACTGGAGTACAAGAAGGTCATGAATATGAGTTCCGAGTTATTGCTGTCAACAAAGCCGGACCATCCGAACCCTCAGACCCATCCAAATCTGTCATTGCCAAACCAAGATTTTTGGCCCCATACATCGACAGGAAGAACTTGGGAAGGAGAATTATTCGAAGTGGAGAAATGCTCACAATAGAAGCTGATGTTAAGGGTGAGCCAGCACCCAAAGTTACATGGGCTGTTAAAGACGGTCCTATTAAGAATGAAAGGATCAAGGTTGAAAGTGAAGACTACAAGACATCTTTCGTCCTCCTTAAGGCAAGGAGATCAGACACTGGCATTTACATTGTAACTGCAGTCAACGACAGTGGCAAGGATTCAGTTGAACTAGACTTGACTGTTTTGGGCAAACCAAGCAAACCAAAGGGACCCCTCAAGGTTTCTGATGTTAAGTCTGACGGATGCAAGTTGGCTTGGCAGAAGCCTGAAGACGACGGTGGTGAACCTATTGACCACTATGCTGTTGAACGAATGGACACAGCCACTGGAAGATGGATTCCTGTGGGAACTAGCAAATCTCCTGAAATGGACGTGACTGGATTAAATGAGGGAAAAGAGTATTTATTCAGAGTTAAAGCTGTCAACTCAGAGGGTGAATCCGAACCTTTGGAGACAGATTTACCAATCGTGGCAAAGAATCCATTCGAGGAACCTGATCAGCCAGGCAAACCCGTAGCAAAGGATTGGGATAAACATCACGTCGACTTAAAATGGGATGCTCCAATTTCAGATGGTGGTGCTCCAATTACATCCTACATTATTGAGAAGAAAGATGAATTTTCATCCAAATGGCAAAAAGCTGTTGAAATCATTGGTGACAAGTGTGAAGGAAGAGTACCAGATTTGATCGAAGGCATGAAGTACCAGTTCCGTGTAAAAGCTTTGAACAAAGCTGGACCTTCCAAGCCTTCTGAAGCATCTGATCTCATCACTGCCAAGTCACGAAGACAGGCACCTAAGATCGACCGAATGACCATGAAAGATCTGACAGTTAAAGTTGGACAGACTATCAAATTCGATATCAAAGTTACTGGTGAGCCCCCTCCATCCAAAGCCTTCTTCCTTAAAGACCAAGAGATCAAGGCTGGTGGAAAAGTCTCCATTGAAAAGGAAGATTACCGTGTCAGGCTAACAATTACTGGAGCTACCCGATCTCAAGCTGGAAAGCTAACGCTCAAAGCTTCAAACAGCAATGGGCAAGATGAATGCACAGTTGATCTCAATGTCTTGGACAAACCATCAAAGCCAAAGGGTCCCCTTGATGTTTCTGAGATTCACAAGGAAGGATGTACCCTTCAGTGGAAAGCACCAGAAGATGATGGTGGATCTCCTATTGAGTATTATGCAGTTGAAAAATTGGATCCTGAATCTGGCAGATGGATTCCATGTGGAAAAGCCCTTGAACCTAAAATGGTTGTGAATAACTTGGTTCCTGGCGAGGAATACAAATTCAGAGTTTGTGCTGTAAATTCTGAAGGAGACTCCGAACCTTTGGAAACTGATGGATCCATCGTTGCTAAGAATCCATTTGATGAACCAGGACCGCCTGGAAATGTTGAGCCAACCGACTGGGACAAGAACTTTGTTGACCTCAAATGGGACAAACCAATCCAAGATGGAGGGTCTCCTATTACAGGGTACATTATTGAAAAGAAAGAACCTGGCGGCAAATGGATGAAGGCTGCTGAGGTCAAGGGTGATGATACCAATGCTAAAGTTGACGGACTAGAAGAAGGACAAACTTATGAATTCAGAGTAAAGGCTGTAAATGCTGCTGGGCCTGGTGATGCATCAAAACCATGCCAGCCAGTCACTTGTAAACCAAGAAAAATGAAACCCAAGATTGACCGAAAGGGACTTCGAAAGATTCATGTGCGTGAAGGCGAGCCGTTCTTCTGGGATATTAAGATTAAGGGTGAACCCCCTCCAACCATCACATGGAGCCAAAATGGCAAAACTCTTGTTGAATCTGATGACATTCGAATCCATAATCCACCATACGTCAGCAAGTTCAACAATGATAACCCTCTGCGAAAGCATTCTGGAACTTATAAAATCGTTGCCACTAACAAGTGGGGTGAAGATGAAGCTGAAGTGGAAGTTCTTGTTGTTTCCAAACCCGGAAAACCAGAAGGACCACTTGATGTCTCTGATATTAAGAAAGATGGCTGCAAGCTTAAATGGAAGAAGCCTAAGGATGATGGTGGCTATCCAATTGAGACTTATATTGTTGAGAAATTCGATCCTGAAACTGGTATCTGGATTCCGGTCGGAAAGTCACGAGATCCTGAAATGCAAGTTGAAGGTCTTGTACCTGGACACGAGTACTCATTCCGTGTCAAAGCTGTAAACAAAGAAGGAGAATCTCAGCCATTGGAAACCCTTGCTCCAATTATTGCCAAGGATCCATTCACAGTGGCTGACAAGCCAGGTACACCTGAAGCTGTCGATTGGTCAGCAAGCCATGTTGAGCTTAAGTGGACTGAACCCATCTCAGACGGTGGAGCACCTATTGAAGGGTATGTTATCGAAAAGAAGGATAAATACAGTGGACTTTGGGAAAAAGCTACTGAGACCTCTGGTCCAGATTGTAAAGCAATTGTACGTGGCTTAATTGAAGGCAATCAATATCAATTCCGAGTTGTAGCATTGAACAAGGCCGGACCATCTGAGCCTTCAGATGCAAGCAAACAAATCACTGCAAAGGCTCGATTCCTTGCACCCAAGATTGACCGCAAGAACCTCAGAGATTTGACCCTCACTGCAGGATCAATGCTCAAGTTTGATGTAGATGTATTTGGCGAACCTCCTCCAGAAATTGTATGGACTGCTGATGGACGAACTCTTAAGGAGAGCAAAGCTGTTAGCATCGACAGTGTCGACTACCACACCAAACTGGTCATTCGTCCAGTCAATCGTGGAGATTCTGGTGAATACACCATTACAGCCACCAACTCATCTGGAAAGGACAGTGTAACTGTTAAAGTTACTGTTACTGATAAGCCATCCAAACCTGAAGGACCATTAGCCGTTTCAGACGTCCACAAAAATGGGTGCAAACTGAAGTGGAAGAAGCCAAAGGATGATGGTGGTTGCCCCATTGAATATTATGAAGTTGAGAAGTTGGATCCCGAGACAGGACTCTGGGTTCCTGCTGGCCGTTCTGCAGAGCCACAAATGGACGTTACTGGGCTTACACCTGGACAAGAATATAAATTCCGAGTCAAGGCTGTTAACAAGGAAGGTGAATCTGAGCCACTTGCAACAGAAACTAGCATCATTGCTAAAAATCCATTCGATGAGCCTGGTAAACCTGGTAACTTGAAAGCTACTGATTGGGACAAGGATCATGTTGATCTCCAATGGAGTGCACCTAAGGAAGATGGTGGATCTCCCATTACTGGATATATTGTTGAAAAGAAGGACAAATACGGAGTTTGGGAAAAGGCTCTAGAAGTTCCTGGAGATAAGACCACGGCAACTGTTCCAGATTTGATTGAAGGACAAGCCTATGAATTTAGAGTTCGAGCTGTAAACAAAGCCGGACCTGGTGAAGAATCCGACTCCGTTGGACCTATCATTGCCAAACCAAGGAACTTGGCACCCAAAATAGACCGAACTAATCTCATCCCTGTTAAGATCAAGGCTGGAGCTAACTTTGCATATGATGTTAAAGTTACTGGCGAGCCTCCTCCAGAAATCAAATGGTCCCTTAAGGGCAAAGAAGTTAAGGCTTCAGACAAAACGAAGGTTGTGTATGAAGAGTACAACACCAAACTGAGCGTAAGATCAGCGTCTCGAGCTGAATCAGGAATTTACACCATCACTGCATCCAACGTAAATGGTACAGACATTGCTGAAGTTGAGGTTATTGTTTTGGACAAACCTAGTCCACCAAATGGACCTCTCAAAGTTCAAGACGTGTATGCAGAAGGAGCAACTCTTAAATGGAATCCACCTACTGATGATGGAGGTCAACCAATTGAGAAATATGTTGTGGAGAAGATGGATGAAGCAACTGGAAGATGGGTTCCTGCTGGTGAGACTGATGGACCAGTTACTACACTGGCTGTTGATGGTCTTACCCCAGGACACAAGTACAAGTTCCGAGTGAAGGCAGTTAACAAGCAAGGAACATCAGATCCATTGACCACAACTCAAGCTATTGAGGCCAAGAATCCATTCGATAATCCAGGACAGCCTAAGAATGCTGAGATTGCAGACTATGACAAAGACTTTGTGGATCTCAAGTGGGACCGACCAGACTCAGATGGTGGTTCACCTATTACTGGATACATTATTGAAAAGAAGGACAAATTCAACCCTAACTGGGAAAAATGTGCTGAAGTTGTGGGTGATGTTTTGACAGGGAAAGTCCCTGATCTTATTGAAGGCAATACATACGAATTCCGTATTCGGGCCGTAAACAAAGGAGGTGCTGGAGAACCATCTGACGCTACTAAACCCCATGTAGCTCGACCTAAAAACCTCGCACCCAAAATTGACAGAAATGCATTGCTCAACATAAAAATTCGAGCTGGACAGAACTTTGAATTTGATGTTCCCGTTATTGGTGAACCTCCTCCAACTAAGGAATGGAGCCTTGACGGATCAGCCGTCTTGCCTGAAGAAAGAATCAAACTTATCAATGAAGATTACAACACTAAACTAAAGGTAGTCAATGCTCAACGTTCAGACAGTGGAACTTACACTCTTACCGCTAAGAACAGGAACGGAGTTGATACTGCCACTGTTGTGGTCACAGTCCTGGACATTCCTCTTCCACCAGAGGGTCCTTTGAGTGCAAATAATGTAACCAAATCTGGATGCACTGTTAGCTGGAAACCTCCAAAGGATGACGGTGGCTCTGAAATCACATCCTACATTGTTGAGAAGATGGACATGGAGAACATGCGATGGGTTCCATGCGGGGAAGCTGCTGGAACTACCCTTCGAGTTGATCATCTTATTGAAGGACATGACTACAAGTTCCGTGTTAAGGCTGTTAACCGACAAGGGGAATCACAACCTTTGACTGGAACATCACCAATCACTGCTAAGGATCCATACTCAAAACCCGACAAACCAGGTGTGCCTGATGTAGTCGATTGGGACAGGGATCATGTTGACCTGGAATGGGCTCCACCTAAGAGGGATGGAGGTACTCCAATTGAGAAGTATATCATTGAGAAGCGACCCAAGTTTGGACAGTGGGAAAAAGCTGCTGAGGTTAATGGGAAGACTCCAAAATGCACAGTACCAAATTTGACTGAAGGACAAGAATATGAATTCAGAATTATTGCAGTTAACAGAGCTGGGCCAAGTGACCCATCAGATGCATCTAAATCTGTTGTGGCTAAACCTAGATATTTGGGACCTCAAATTGACCGATCATGCTTGGAAGACTTGGTTGTCCGAGCTGGACAAAAGATCAGCTACAATGTTCCTATTTCTGGCTCACCTCCTCCCAAAGCCACCTGGAGCATTGATGGCAAGAAGGTCAGTAGTACTGAAAGAATTGACGTGTCTACAATTGCTACCACGGCTTCTTTGGATATTCCTCTGTCTGTACGAGGGGACACTGGGAGATACACTCTCACTCTTGAGAACAACTTGGGATCTGTCTCTGCCTCTGCGAATGTTACAGTCATCGACAAACCAACTATTCCTGAAGGTCCTCTTATGGTTGGGGACATTACAAAAGAAAGCTGTCGACTTTCTTGGCAACCACCAAAGGACGATGGTGGCTCTCCCATTACTCACTACGTTATTGAGAAGATGGACGTATCTCGTGGAACTTGGACTGAAGCTGGAATTTCTAACACTTGTACAGCGGATGTCAACAAGCTCATTCACAAGAAGGAATATCTCTTCCGAGTTCGAGCTGTGAATAATATTGGAGAATCAGATCCGTTGCCTACTGACAAGGGCATTATTGCTAAGAACCAATATGACGAACCAGATGCTCCTGGACGTCCTAATGTTACAGACTGGGATAGAAACCGTGTTGACTTGGAATGGAAGCCTCCAAAGAATGATGGCGGCTCTCCTATTACTGGATACATTATCCAGAAGAAGGAAAAGGGCAGCCCATTCTGGATGAATGCAGCTCAATCCCCTGCTGGCCAGAACCACGTAAGCATTATATATTCTCATAAACATTAAAACTCAGGGACCCCTTGTAATTTACTTCTATTGTTTTTGATACATCATTTTAATGATTTATTTTGAAGGTGTAATTGAAAGTTATTTAATTGGCTTTCAAGGACAAATTCGAGCTTTACAATAAGTTGTCATGTGGAGGGTTCTAACATTTATTTTTTATTTAGGCAACTGTTGGTGACCTCACTGAGGGACAAGAATATGAATTCCGTATCATCGCTGTGAACGCAGCTGGACAAAGTGAACCATCAGAACCATCAGATATGGTAAAGACAGGACCCCGACGTCTACCACCTAAAATCACAAGCCCATTGCAAGACATTAAAATCCGAGCAGGACAAATCTTCCACGTTGATATCAACTACGTTGGAGCTCCTGATCCCGAAGTTATTTGGAAGAATAACGGAAAGATTGTCAAGACAGATGAAAGAACAACTGTCACAGCTATTTCCAACCATACTGTTGTCCACACTGTAAGCACCAGACGAAGTGACTCAGGTGAGTACACTCTTCGTCTTACCAATGAACACGGTGCTGATGAAGGTTCATTCAACCTTATCGTATTGGACCGACCTGGACCACCAGAAGGACCTTTGGAGTATGAAGAAGTCACAGCACAAAGTGTCACATTGTCCTGGAAGCGACCTCTTGATGATGGTGGCTCCGAAATCACTGGATATGTCATTGAAAAGAAAGATCTTACTCATGGAGGTGGATGGGTGCCTGCAGTTAACTATGTTGACCCAAGGAATACCCACGCTGTTGTACCACGTTTGACTGAAGGAACTCAATACGAATTCAGAGTTAAGGCTGAAAATCTCCAAGGACGATCTGATCCTTTGGCCACCGACCGACCAATCTTTGCCAAGAACCAATTCGACGTTCCAGGAAAGCCTGGAACACCCGAAGTGGTTGATACTGACAAAGATCACATCAAGATGAGATGGAGTCCACCTATTTCTAATGGAGGTTCTGCAATCATTGGATATGAAATTGAACGACGTGACGTTAAGAATCCAAGATGGGTCAAGATTACCAAGGAGCCTTGGAGGTTTACAGAATACAATGATGAGAAGGTTTCTGAAGGCAGACAGTATGAATACAGAGTTACAGCTGTTAATGCTGCTGGCCCTGGAAAACCATCTGATGCTTCCAAACCAGTTACAGCCAGACCAATGAAAGAACCTCCCAAGTTGTACCTTGATGGACTTCTTGGAAAACGTATTAAGGTTCGCGCTGGAGAACCAATCAATATTGAGATTCCTCTTTCTGGAGCTCCTATTCCGGAGATTAAATGGACTAAGGAAGGAAAATCGCTTCCAACGACTAATAGAATATCTGTAATTTGAATACGTATTAAATGGTTTTCATTTACGTATTGCACAAACTCGTATTACGTTTAAATGATTATATTGTTTTGTTATTTCAGAGCATTACCAACAGTGCTGGAACCAAGTTGCACGTCTCTGCTTCCATTCGTGGAGATTCTGGAAAATACACGATTACTGCTAGCAATGCCTTTGGATCTGATAAGGCTGATATTGAAGTTGTGGTTGTGGACAAACCAGGACCACCAGGTGGACCACTTACTCCTTCCAAAATTACTGGAGACGCTATCACTCTTACATGGAAACCTCCAGAGGATGATGGTGGCACTGAAATCAGTGGTAAGAATGTATTTAAAGTATAAGTTACTGGAAAGCTCAATTTAGAATCCCCTGGGAAGTTATTTTTTCAGAACTTTCAACATGGAAGGGACGGTGTACATAAATACTGTATTAACTCGAATTAGAGCCCTGTGGGGAGTTATTGTTTCAATCTTCCGAAAAGATTCGGAAAATATTTCAAGACAGGGGCTTATTGTTTCAAAGCAAAATTAAACATAGATTATATAACAAACCAACGAATTTTTGTAAAATCCAACATTTCTTACAATTTCACAACAAATCAGCTTTTATAGAGCCAGCTTTTCAAAATTATTATAAAATATGGATGGGGATATATTCTGGGAGGGGGGGGATTTATTTTTTCAAACAAGTCGTTAGCCATGGGAAGTTATTTGAGGAGGGGCTATAATGTTGTTGGAGTTTTGCGTTAAGTGGTATTTTTACTAGTTTACAAGTTAAGGTGGTTAGAGTTGGGGGTGGGGTTATTTTATTTAAAAGACGCTCAAGTATGCAATTCATTTCAAAGGGTCTCTAATCTGGGGAAATTTTAATTTATGTGTAGTTTATTAGAGGCTGGAAGTCCCTAATAAACCTACCGTAAAACTCAAATTAGAACCCCCGGGGGAGTTACTGTTTCAACCCTCCAAAAACGTTGTATTTCGGAGAGCCGAGTTATTCCGGGGGGATTTAATGTTTCAAACCAATTTTTTTACAAGTTTATTAAAAACGCTCTCATTTCATAAACACAATCCACCAAATTATTGTATCTAGTAATAAAATTACAATTTTTTTATAAAAAACATTTATTAGGTGAGTTTCTAAAAGGTAAAAAACAAGAAATTTTCAGACTTAGTTGGGTGTGACACAACGCCTGCCGGTTTTCAGATTTCTAGCCTAATGCCTATTGATAAACGACATAGCTATCATAATCAAGCTCAATGTAGATTCTTAGTATTCCTTAAAAACTTCTGAAAAAGTGTGCTTGTAAGAATTAAAAAATAGAAATGGTCGTGTTAAAACATACCAGAATTCCTTTTTCCTTAAATACCTGAGACCAGACAGCCCTTGAATCAATAAAAACAATAACTTTAATGTCTGAATGAAATGAAATAATTTTCCAAAACGTTTGGTATATTATGTATAAACTAATGTAAAAGGACTCTGCTACTAGCTAA